>JASDQU010107250.1:180403-236128 GCA_032191745.1 Picea mariana | reverse complement strand
ATTATCAAAAAAGACATCTTTCCATGTCACCAAATTTCAATTAAACTTTTTAAAATATAGACAATTGATCAAAACCTTTAGAAACACAAAATTTAAACAGATAAAACTTTGGTAATACTTTAAATTTTTACAAAAATTCAAAAACGATTCCAAGGCTCACAAAATTTAAATATGATAAAAATATTTCAATAATAAATTAAATTTATCCAAAATTCAAAACGAAAATCCCATTATAGGGCATCTACAACACGAAAATTCCTTGGATTGTGCAACAGTCTGCTCGCGTAAGCCGAGCATGCGAGAAAGAATCCAAGGAGGAAGGAGATGATAATCGCGATATCAAAGAAGGCCGCCTTATGCCAATGATGCTTTACAATGACCTCCACACTCTCCTGGCAAGGTACGCAATCATAGCACTAGTGCTGGCTTGAAACAACTTACCTGCAAAAGAAACAATTTAGTTTTGACAATTATACAGTAGAATATCCTGTGAGACCTAGATTTGTGTTAAAAAAAAACCAAAAAACCAAAAATCAAAAGATTTCCATCAAAGTTTGTATCCATCAATTCATGCGATATGAACTGCATAAATAAATTAGTTCATATGAATATGGGTAATAATGAACTGCGATATGAATATGCGATAATAAAACATATGAATAAGCTGTATACGGTTCGTACCTAAATGTTTGAATGGAAGATTTTGGATTTTTCACTCCTCTGATGCATTACTCGCTCAGGATTTTTCTGTCGCCCTGGGTCTGCATGCATATTCTAGGTATGTTGATTCATTGTTGAACAGATCATGGAATTTATATACCTAGTGAATTATAAAGAAAGCCAATTTCTCTTCTCTGGCTGCATGAACTCTAGCACATGCTATTGATGGACCAGATTGGCCTCTCTGATGGTGCCTAGCCTTATCTTTATCTTGATGATGTGCTTCAAATAAGTCGTGAAAATGAAGCGAGAGGTGAAGGAATGCAATTAGGTATTTGTTGCGGTTCTCCAATCAAGTAGTTCCCTATCATTATTGGACTCTTTAAGATGGCTTAAAGGATTTTCTAATTGTATCCAAGTTCCCATAGTTTTGTGGGAGAGTCATTCAGATCCTTTCTATGTGCAGGCTCTGGTATTCCGTCTAGCAGAGACAGGTCTTGGAAAGAGCAGCTTCGGGGATGGGGTCCTCTACGGAGCAAAGGCGAGGTCTTCACAAACACACCAGGTGTTTTTCTATAGGACAAAGAAACAACAGGTTTGCATGGCGGTGTAGGTTTGGATGTTGGTTTAGGTGGCAGCAGCAGATCAAAGAGAAATACCAAATGGAGATCAAAGTGAAATAGCACATGGGTTAGGGAATGCATCTTCACAAACATACAAATATTTAATATAAATAAGTAATGCTAGAATTTTAATGTAAATAAGTAATGCTACATGGGTTAGGGGATGCATCTTCACAAACATATAAACATTTAATGTAAATAAGTAATGCTAGAAATGATTCTAGCATTACTTCGTTGGGAAAAGTCAGTACTTAAATATGTGCGGCAAACTGAAAACTTATATTAAATTGGATGCATTGTCAAACTAAATTATATGAATTTTATTAAACTTTAGGTTAAAACAGTGAAATCCCATTGATTTTTGTGTCAAAACTAATAGGGTAATGGAAAATCAATTACTATAGTCTCCGGCCCAAAGGGAAGGGACTAATAAGAGCATAAACAAATATTGTCGTAAAATCCATGTATGTATTCCAATGAATAACAAATAGAAAAAATTGTGGGAGAACTCACAAGAAACAAATAGATGTTTTCATCACACAGCAAACTAAGGTTACTGGTTACTGCTACCTGGAAGAGATTTCGGGTGACTGCAATAGCAGTAAATAGGTTCGAAGGTAATGCACAGAATTGGCAACCGTCCAGGTGCACCTGTTATCAAAAGTCCAAGTTGTTCGCAAAAGGATAAAATAATGTCCATCGGACGATTTCCTTCGTGGGAAATAAAGTTGACCAAAAAGGGTAAAGGATAACTTATACGACAGTGAGCATGGCATGCAGTAGGCAGTTAGTAACACATAATAGAGAGGCTGACATGCAATGGGCACGTGGTAACATGCATGGCGTTTTTTTAGTGACT
Source organism: Picea mariana (assembly GCA_032191745.1). NCBI lineage: Eukaryota > Viridiplantae > Streptophyta > Pinopsida > Pinales > Pinaceae > Picea > Picea mariana. Next base: position 233,986 of record JASDQU010107250.1, on the reverse strand, counting down.
TAAATATTTATACTAATATTCTTGACTATGGTGACTTATTTAGCCTAATATTCGTGACTATGGTGACTTCAGTATTCTTTATAACATCAATATTAATTAGTTTGGGGAATATTTGCATTCCCATGTGCATAGTATGTTTAAAAAACGATTATTGGCTTGAAAATCTAGACCATGGGCTTTTGTCCTTTGGAAGTTGTTTGAATTTAGAGCTTTAAAGGTTTAGTTTTTTTCTATGGTATGGATCCACTTATATGTGAACCTAAGTATACACAAGTAGTAGCTCAAAAATATTCATCCTTTCATGTACAAAGAGAGCTCTCGAGTTGACAGTTGGATGTCGTGGGTGAGCGTGCTTGGAGTCTCAAAATTTATGGGAAGGTCCACCGACTCGAGGTTTTGAACGTTGTGTAAAGCCAACTGAGTCCTACAAAGGTGGTTCTCTGCTTTTATTCATGTTCTGTCCAAGATATCGCTTTCAGTTTTATAACGAACTCTTAAGTTTTAATATCCATTGGATGTTTTTATAATCAGTTGCTGGAGAATCAAGAGGTTATTTACTTCTGCATACTAATGGTGGATTCAATCAGATGAGGACAGGAGGAAGTACACTGAATGCATCAAAAATATATCTGGTCTGATAGCAAAGAAAATCCCTCAAAGTGGTTACATTGGTGTAGTCATCCTGCTGGCTATAAAAGAAAATAGACTATTATTATGAATGTCACTACGCATCCTATTAAACCCTTGAACGATGTATTAGAATCTTAGTTGAAACTATTAACAATTCCAAATTTTTTAGATCCTTAAGTGTAACAGATTGTTATAGCGCTTTTCTAGTACACAAGGACTTTAAAGAGTGAAGTATCCTTTCTGGATTTGAAATGTAGATCTGTGACATGGTTGCAGTGGCCCGCATTATCAATGCCACATTAGTAATTCCAGAAATGGATAAAAAGTCGTTTTGGCAAAGATTCCAGGTGTGGAAACAAATCTTTGGTACTTCGACATTATATCATGATTGTTAGCTTTCAATTACACAACAAACACTGATGAATAGTCTTATCGGGTGTAAGAAAGAGTTTTGTTTTATACCCATTCATTTTTATCATTAATGATTGTGAAATTGAAAGTTCAGTTTATTTATTGCCTCCTAATGGAAACCGGCAGTATTAAGATCTTGTACTTACATTGCTAACAAAAACATATCCGAGCTGGCCTCAGTGTCAACTCTTGAATGATCTACAGATTAAAAACATTCAAGAGTTTTGTCTAACATATTTATACTTGAATAAACCAGGTCATAGTGTCCTGTTTATATAGCATACTTGAAGGATTTAAAAAATCACTTGATTCTTTCATAGGGTTACTACTTTAAGCCGTCATCTTCGGGTTTCTAACTCCGAATTTGTTACAAATTGTGTAGCAACTTTGCATATATTTTTTATGAGGAATACTCTATCATATCTTTGGAAAACGATGTGGAAGTTGTGAAGAAACTTCCAAAGGAGTTTAAATCACTGGACAGAAAGTAAAATTCTTTCGAAGCTGCTGAGTCATGGACTATTATAAAGAAATAGTTTCTACTGAGATTAATTCAATCTCGAGATTCTGTAAATTTATTACCTTCTGTAATGTTATACTTGTGTAGTATCAAATTATGTAGAGAGTTTGTACAGTTCCAAACGTTGTATGTTCTCCCTTGAGCTTTATATTTTCAATCCATGTATCCTAAATCTGACACATTTTCTCTCAATATACATTTGAAGATATAAATTATTGCAGGTTTGGGCTGGGCCACTGCCCAACCGCAGAGTTGTGATACTCCTATGGAAAGAAGTGGATCACAAGCATCTATAACTGCCAAATGGGATGACATTGTTCGTTCAAAAAATTATAAATTGTGATTGCGTAACCAAAAATTGTATGTTTAGAACCATTATAAATTTTGTTAAAAAACTGTCACCAAGGTTTTCTTTCTTGCATAGTAGTTGTTGGAGGGGTCTGATTCTGTGTCGCAGTGGTCTTATTTTTGAATTACAGAGGGTTGATTTTGAGTTATAAGGTCTGGTATAAATTAGAGTTCGTAAACGTGAATTGATGAATAGATGATACTACAATCTAGTTAGATTTTACTTCAAAAAATTTGTTATCATTTTGGGAAACTGTTTACTAGTACAGCTAATCGACTCCATTCTGATAATCTAGATTAATCCACTCAAAATATCTATATTCTGTTTTCTATCTTGAAGATTAGATCACTAATAATAGCTTTTAGGAGGAAGCCCTTTTTATATTAATAGTTACGAAAATATTTGAGCCTTGATCCAGTGTACTCTAATACCACTTATTTCATGGAAAAGTTAATAACAACACAATTCTGAGTCCCCAAAACTCAAAAACAACGCTCGGGATCATATTAAATCTGCTAAATTTCTCACTGTTTCAAAGTGCACGGTCTAATAAGCATAATAAATGTACCACTCAATTCGGCAGCAACTACGCTGTAACCTTGTTGATAACGTCACCCATGAGCTAACTGAGCTGGTGAAAATGGTTCGAAATTTCGGGAACTAGTTGAATAGTGAATCAAAGCAAATCATTGCGCATTCAGAAACTTAAATACCTGGTGCAGAGTATTTTTATTTCATTGTCTTCGATGAAAGAAAAAAATATATATAATCGAAGGTTAATTTTAATATGGATAAGGATACAAATAATTTACTAACTATTGTAAAGTTATGTGGGATGGCACACTTGCCCTGATGAAAGCTTAGTTCTTTAATGAAGATTAAAAATGTAGCACGAGACTTGGTTCTTGATTTTGATTACAGTCGCTGTAGTGCGAGATTGGGATCTTGACTTTGATTATGACTGCTGTTTATCTGCATGCAATACAGCTAAATGCCTCTTTATCTATTTTCGAATGCAAAAGGCTGTCTTCATAATTAATGGAATTATATAACCTTAAATCCAGACAGCTAGACAACAAGTAACCCAATTGCATGGGATCGCGTCGGGCTTGCAAAACAAATAACAATAACAACAAGAGGCAACTCCTCCATTCTTTTGGTTGAATTTCACCGTATTGTACTCACCATGCACCTCATGCTCGCGTGCTTCAAGAAACATACAGACATCTATCACGTTCTTCTACCATATTAGTCCCAATCCACATGATAAATCACATGCCAATGAGCTCTACAGAAGTAGTTTAATTGGGCACCGGTTAGAGGAAAATTATATATACATGGACATGCCTCCAACTCATAGGAGTCATCAAAAGTTCTGAAAATAAAACTTTGATTGTGATTGATTGGTCCGAGTCCTGCCCGGACCTACCTCTTCTCTCGATGAGCCTTGCTTGAACCTATCCCTTCTCCCCCGCTTGGAGGACCCCACATTTGTTGGAAATATTAATTACAAGTGATGAGCTTCATGCTTACGCCTACTCTGTCTCTCACGGAAGCAGAGATGTTTACTGTGAGACATGTCAACAAGGACGGGTGTTAGCATGAGAATATTAAATGAGCCGATCTTTATTTTTCTCTAGCTATGTTAAGTTAAGTAGATAGAAGTTAGTCCTATTTATTGGCCTCTTTATTGTTTGAGTGGGTTTTACTTCTGCTTGAGTGGGTTTTACTTCAATAGGAAGTTTCAGTCTTTTTTATATATTTTTGAGTATGTAGGTAATCGATATAGAACAAAACAAAGAGAACATAGTTGATAGTTAGCAGCAACATTACCTGTGACGAGTCGAAGAAGTTTGAGAGCTCAAGCTTTGGTTTTGTAAATGTTTAACATAAGTTGTTCATAAGTTGTTGGAGTTGAAGCTCGACATAGTATTGTATTCTGTATTAGTGGGCATCACCCAAGTTCTTAATATATATATCAAGTATTTTGTTGTTGACATATTTTATCATAGTTGATATGTTAAGTATAGAAAGGTCTTGATTTTTTGTGAAGAAATTGTTTATCAAGTGTTTTCATCACAGCGTGCAGTAAATAGTATAGTCTGTGATCTATGTGGTAAGTCTCGAGATTTCAGCCATAAAGTTTTGTGGCTTGCAGTATTTGTCACTGCACTGCGTAGAGTTTGTTTGTGCGTTGTAGATATGAGATCTAGTATCAAAGCAGGTTCTATTAGAGCGTGTTGATCAAAGTAAGTTTATCAGTTTAAGAGATCTGTTGTAAGGTGAAATGTGGCCTCTACTTGAAATCAACAACCTCCCACTTTTACAGGCAAAAATTATGAGTTATGGTCCCTGACCATGAAGGTGTTATTTCAAGGTCAATATGTATGGGAGATAGTTGATAATGGCTATGTCGAACGAATAGATCAGGAAGCATACAATGCTCTCACACAAGCTGAGAATAATGCTTTGAAAGTTCAAAGGAAAAATGATGGAAAGACGATGTTTTACATACATTAAGCCACATATCTTCTGAGAGATAGCTACCACCACTCGAGCAAGTTGTTTTCAATTCTACAGTTTTAGAGTTTCCACCTATTTTATTTATTCAATAGAAGTTATTGTTCACTCGATATATTTTGTTGCTCTCTGTATCTCTATGTTATTGTATTCAGTCTATTATTCCTTTTGTTTCTCTCATAAATCCAGATTAGTGGTATCCAAGCAGTATGTTCTTCATTTATTTTTCTTTGTGTATGTCCCCGATAAGATCTAAGTACAAGAAGTTGGGACTCAAACCAGTCAAGCCTTTGCAAGATCGGCCACGCTGAGCACAAAAAAAACCTATGGAGGACAAGAAGAAATATGATGGAGCATGAGATCCTTTTACAATGTTGTTTGAGGAATCCCTTCCATAACAAAGGAACGAAATGATGGAAAACTTTACACAGATCCTTCAATGACTTTCCACAGGAGACACATCTTCATCAGGCGGCCATGCAACCCCCTTCAAGGTAAAAGTAAATTTTGATATTCCATTATTTGAAGGACTAATAGATGTGGATGATGTAGATAAATGGTTGAATCTGCTCGAAGGGTATTTTTTGGTCCACAATTTTTTCGACAGGGAAAATAATACTTTTCCAGTCCTTAAGGTCATCCCCCATGTTAAGGATTGGTGGGATAGTTACTTTGAGAAAAGGGCCATCGATGAATTTGCAATATTTGTGGTCTCCCCCGCATCGGATTCCTTGAGGGATGCCATTAAAGAACAATACTTCCATGTTGGAAGTTATGAGGACCAATACACAAGATCGACCACGCTGTGTCAGGAAAGGGACCAGAGAGTACGAGGTTTCACCAATATTTTCCATGCCCTATGGACAAAATTGGGTATCAAAGATTATGTAGGACATCCAGTGCTAAAATACCATGGATTTCTGCATATATACATTCAAACCTAAATGGAGTTTTTGGACATTGCATCATTAGGTGCAACATATAGATATCTTGTCAAGATCGAGCATAAATTTATGCAAAAGAGGAGAGAGTTTGGATCTGCAAACTCCTCACAGCCAAAGCAAGGAAAAGGCGCCCCCAACCCACAAAACAAGGGATAGAGAAAATATGGCTGCTCTCAAGAAAACCAGTCCAAGACACAACCCAAGAAGGGTAATGAGAAGTCAAGAAGGACATGGGAAAATGGTGTGAATACCATAAAATCCCTTGGCACAACACTAAAGAATGTTGTTCCAAGCAGTCACTAGTGGCCAAGCTAAAAGATTCTGAGTCAAAAGTTGATTCTGACTCTGAATCAAATCTAGAAAGTGGGAAGCATGTCATTGATGTCGAACCCAATGTGACTGTCGCTACCACCAAAGTCCAACCAAGAGAACCAGATGAACGAGAGGAAGGGGAATGTCTCTTTCACTCACAGATGCAGGTAAAGGGGACTCCAATGCATTTCATTGTCGATAGCAGTAATCAGAAGAACCTGATTTCAGATAAGGTCATCAAGTGGCTAGGCCTTCCAATAACACTGCACCCGCAACCTTACATCATCGGTTGTCTTTACTAAGGATGAGATCTTTGCATCAGCAAACAATGTCGTCTTCCCTACAACATCAAACCCTTCAAAGATGAGGTATTGTGTGATATTTCTCCCCTTGAAGTTTGTGATGCTCTTTTAGGTCAACCATATTTGTCGAAACAACATGTGGTGTATGAATCTAGGCCCCGTAGTGTTATTATTACTTTGGGTAGCCAATTCTATAGGATACCAAAGGTAGCACCACCTACTGCTATTTCATTAATCTCTTCTAAGAAATGCAGTAAGGTCATTTGACAGACTGATAAGTTTGTCTTCTTTGTGATCCATTCTCGATGTAAGAAAAAGGTCATTGCCACATCCGTGACCTCTACACAAAGCCTCTCTTTGCAGTAGAAGCAAGTGGACGGGATCGTGGAAGAGTACAAAGACATCTTCTCCTCACCCACTAGGGTACTGGATCATTTCCAAGTCAACCATCCAATTGATCTAACCTCGGGTGCACCGCTTCTTAATGGACCATTATATTATCGCTCGCTGATGGAAAATGACGAAATCAAGCACCAAATCAAAGAGTTGCTTCAAAATGGGCACATTCGACCCAATGCCTCCCCTTGCAGAAGCTTGATTGTGCTGGTGCAGAAGAAAGACTAGACCTCGCAGCTCTGCATTGATTAAATAGCATTCAACAAAATCACAATCCGAAATCGGTACCCAATTCCCCAAATTGATGACCTTCTTAACGAAGTAAAGAGGGGAAATTTATTTAGCAAGATTGATCTAAAGTCTAGCTACCACCGGTTTCCCATCGATCCAACTAATGTATGGAAGACAACTTTCAAATCTGAAGAAGGTCTCTTCGAATGGCTAATCATGCCCTTTGGCTTAACAAATGCACCAACAACTTTTATGATATTGATGGATGATGTATTGAGACCCTTGACCAACTCTTTTGTGGTGGTATATATTGATGATATCCTCATCTTCAGTGGAACTTGGGAGGAGCACATGAAACATATTCAACAATTTTTGAGCACTTTACGATAGTACAAGGTATATTCCAACTTGGAAAAATGTTCCTTTGGCATGAGCATGGTCGAATAATTGAGATACATTGTTGATGAGCAAGGGATACATGTGGATCCAACTAAGATCCAAGTCATTCATGACTGGTCAGCCCCGACCACACTAATCGAGCTTCATAGCTTCTTGTGACTTGCCAACTTCTATCGAAGGTTCATGTTGGGATTCTCCCATATTGCATGGGTCCTTAGCCAAGTAACCAAGGGTGGTGGAAAGGAAAATTTCACATGGGGGCAGGAAAAACAAAAATAATTTGATGATCTGAAGCATTGCTTGTGCTTAGATCCAGTACTCTTTTTACCTGATATGCAATAATCATTCGATATTGAAACTAATGCCTCCGACTATGTTGTAGGCACAGTTTTCACTCAACATGGTCATTCATTAGCATACCATAGTGAGACACTCTCAGATACTATTTTAAAATACCCCACCTATGACAAAGAAATGTATTCCATTGTGCAAGTCTGTCATCAATGGAAACATTACATTTTGGGAAAGGAGACAATCATCTAGATTGATCACAAGCTTCTATAGTTGGTACAGACACAAGGGAAGTTGTAGAACAACCACCATCAAAAGTGGTCCACATACCTACAAAAATTTCATCTCAACATCAAGTATAAAACATGGAGCACAAATCGTGTCACTAACTTCCTCAGTCTCCCTCACATTTCTTCACTCACCTCAATGCTCCATTCTTGTGGGCATGATGCATCTAAGTGGCCCCAACTTTATCAACACAACCCTGACTTCGTCGCGACCTATCATCTCTTGGGTAGATAAGAGAATGCCACCAATTTTCACATCCAGAATCATGGACTCTTATGCCATCTGGGACACCTTTTTGTTCCCACAAGAGAGCATGAAAAAATGATTTGGGAGGCTCACTATAGTCGGATGGAAAAATATTTTGGCATGGAGAAACCTGTGGTCATTCTACAAAAATATTTTTATTGGCCAAAACTTCGACAAGACTTTAGCAAGTATATGAAATCTTGAACTTCTTGTGGCATTTCCAAGCCAACCATCAAGAAGCAAGTCTTATACACACCTCTTCCTACTCCCGAGAGGCCCTGGGAATCCATCTCAATGGATTATATGTCTGGCCTTATGTCCCCCAAGAATGAAAATGATTGTGTATTTGGGTTGGTTGATTGGTTTTCAAATATGGCCATTATCACAGCCTACAAGAAGAGCATCACATCGACAGATACTGCCAAGATCTTCTTTGAATGGGTGTGGTTCCATTTTTGGATACCACAGGCCATCACCTCTTATCGGGAAAACATGTTCCTCAACACATTTTGGTTGAGTCTTTGGTCACTTTTGGACACAAATATCACTAAATCCACTGCTTTCGACCCCCAAACTGATGGCCAGACAAAGGTCATCAATCAGATGATTGTGCACATCCTGCACTTGTAAAAATCTAACCATTTGCATACATGGGATGCGATTCTTCGTTGTGTTCAACACAACTACAACAAGGCTCTCCATAGCTCCACTAGCCATAGCCCATTTCTGGTGGGGTTGGGATTCCAACCCTTGGGCCCCATTGATGTTGCACTACCTATTTCCACTACACGGGTAGAATATTCCCATGTTCAGTCTAAGGCAAAGAAAGACACCTTATTTATTGAGCGGATTCAACACATCCGCTGACACATCCATGATAATTTGCAGAGAGCCAATGTTATGTTCAAGCAACGCTATGATCAACACTGAGTACTGCACCAATTCCAGGTGGGAGACAAGGTTTGGTTACATTTGCAGAAAGAGTGCCTTCCAGAGTCCCATCGTAACCTCCACCCACTTCGTTATGGGCATTACATTATCACCAAGGTTGTGGGTAGAAATTATTTTGAGCTGAACACTCCACCCTTCTTTGGATTCCACCCAGTTTTCAATATGGACCTCCTTCGGCCATATTTTCTAGGATTATTGGACACCTCAGAGATTGCAAAACAGTTGACACCAATAGAGCTCAATCGTGACTACATGGAACATGCATCAATTGATAAAATAGGGGACACACAGGTCAAGGGAATTCGGAAGGAAAGGATCTATCTTTATTGGGTTCTCAGGGCAAGGAAACTCTTACACCAACGCAAGTGGTTCAGCCGGGGCCAAATTCAATAGAATTTTTCTCACTTGATGGGGGCACTCAACGCAATGGAGACCATTTCTTCCTAAGGGGGGAGGACTGATCTAGGTGGATATTGGTGGCCACCCACCTATTCCAACTGGCTCCTCTTGGCAATTGTAAGTTCAACACGTTATTCTGTAATTCCTTGTAATTATGGGTTCTACACTTTCGGGTCTGTTTGAGCCTTACACAGCTTCTAGGTGGGATATTGGTGGCCACCCTCATAATCCAACTATCTTATTTTGAAGTTTTCATGTTGATACATCTTTAGGTACCTCCAGGGCCATTTTGGGGCCCTAAACAGTGTTTTTTTTGGCTTTCCATAATCAAATTCTAGACGAAGTTAGAGTTTGATGGAGTAATGTGTAGTTTTCAAAAATACCTTTCCAACGAGCTATCACGCGCCTAAAATGGAGGTTGTATGAAAAATTTATGACCCCGGGAAGTTGAGGTACCAACTTACCCATTGGGGCCCACATAACTTTTAGTGTTTCATCTCTTAGGGTTAGGTTTTTGGATGTCTATGGTTTTGGAATTCATGAGTAATGTTAAAAATTCCTCTGGACTCTTGTTGTAATCATTCTTCTCAGACTGATGCACATAGGAGCCACATATCTTCTCAGAGATAGCTACCACCATTTGAGCAAGTTGTTTTCAGTTGCACAGTTTTACAGTTTCAACCTATTTTATTTATTCAAAATAACTTATTAATCACTGGATATATTTTGTTGTTATCCATATCCCTGTGTTATTATATTCATTATGTTATTCCTTTCCTTCCTCTCATAAATCTGGATCATAAGCACGAGACATATTACAAACTTCTTATCAAGTTATGGACAATGTCAAGACTTCAAACAACAAATTGTTAGAAGAGATTCTGAAATTTTGTCAATGAAAGACACACACTCAATATATTCCTTTTATACCCATGTTATTGGTCTGATAAATTAGAATAAGTCTCATAGAGAAACCATAGAGAATAGAAAGGTTGTTGAGAAGGTACTTAAGATTCATCCTCCTAAATTTGATACCCTTTTTGTGACTTTGGAAGAAAGCAAAGACCCGAGTTAGTTTTGTCTAGATGAGTTGCAAGCTTCCCTCATTAATCATGAACCCATATTGAATAGTTCAAATATGTCATTATAAAATTCATTTTTCATGAACTTATCTACAAACCATGGAGGAGGAAGGGGGAGAGAAAAATATAGAGGAAGAGGAAGAATTTTTTCTAGAGATGGACGCAGTAGAAGTCATGCAAATACTAGTGGAAGAGGAAAAAATAAAAATAACAGTCAGGAAAGTAATCATAAATTTGATAATTCAAAGATTCAGTGTCATTACTGTAAAAATTATGGACATTATGTATATGAATGCAGAAAGAGACAATATAATTAGAACAAGAAAAGTCAATATTATTCAAACAAACAAAATAGTCCCGCATGTCCTATGTTTAAGTCGCACGCGCTGAAGCAATGCATATAGTCTCGCCAGTTGAATGTAATGTTGCTCAAGAAAGTCCTTGTGACATATGGTATCTATATTTAGGATGCAATGATCACATGACATGAAACCTAGAATAGTTTTCTAGTTTGGATAAGTCAGTGCAAACTAAAGTTACACATGGAATAGATATCCAAGTCATTGTCCTAGGTAAAGGAAATATTAATATCTGAACTAAAGAAGGAGAACAAAAAGTTATGCTTGATTTATATTATGTTTCTAATCTAAAACATAATTTGATGAGCACATGACAATTGTTACAAAAATGATACATAATCTATATGGAATATAACCACTGTGTGATTATGGAAAACTATCCAAGGAACCAACTTATTTCAAGAATTCAGATGACAAGAAACAAAATACTTCCATTGACATTAAAGTCAACCCTGAAGAGAAAAACACCTCAAGTTGCCAGTAGAGAAAAAGATGTGCATTCTGACACTGCATTCAAAGAAGAAAGTCAAGCGGTAAGTGCACACAGTTCCAAATACAATGCATGTGATATTAATGAAAAAAGAGACAATAGTGAAGATATGCAAGCAATGTTCCAATATGAAGTGCAGGATGATTCATGGTGTTATAAAAATAAGATCGTGGAGAAATAAAATAAGACAAATGTGGAAATAAACCACAAAATATACACAATCCAGTAGAGACATAAATATATGTGGTTCACCCAGTCTGGGCTACTTCCACCAAAGAAATTGTCAGGTCCTTCCTTTTTATTATCCAACAAAATGAAGGGATACAACCTACAAGACACTCGTTGTAACTACCCCTTCTTTCACTCACAATATCCTCTCTCATAATACAATAATCACACACATACACATTTTCAATACAATTCTCTCATAAAAGAGGGTTTCCTTCTATGGAAAAAAATCTCTAAAATAACTTCTACCATTAGAGTTGTGACCTTGTAATGAACGATCCTGATTGACTACAAAATTACAATATTTTACAAGGCAATTTTTCCTTCWGGGGACACTGCCCCAAGACCGCGTAGGGGAGCTAGCCCCCCTGCAAGCCTCCATCCTGGAGGGGTGTACAASATTTCAAGGTGTACAGTCTTCATGGGATATAAACACGACTGAAAACAAAGACCTCTGAATCAATAAGATAATTAGGCTCCACAACCAACACTTGGCTATGGAATTTCAAATTTGGACATTTAAGTTTTGGAGTTATGAAGMTRMTACATACAAAGTATRTTGTGAAAGGTTTGTCATTAGTTGAAAAATCATAAAGAATATGTGAAGGTTGGATCTTTGGAAAGCATCATAGAGAGTCATTTCCAGTTGGAAAGTCACATAGAGAAAAATCTCCACTAGAAATAGTAAATTCAGATATTTGTGGACCAATGCAAACAACATATATAGGAGGGAGTACTTATTTTTTGACATTCATTGATGATTTATCAAGAAAAACATGCATTTATTTCTTAAAACATAAATATGACGCATTGGGTTGTTTTTAGCATTTTAAATCACTTGTGGAGAAGCAAAGTGGTTATTACATCAAGGTTCTAAGAACTGATAGAGGAGGAGAATACATTTCAAGAGAGTTTCATAACTTTTTTAATGTTCATCGTATATACAAGAAATTCACTACGCGGCATACACTACAACATAATGGTGTCATAGAAAGGAAGAATCATACCATCATGGAAATGGCATGAGTATGTTGGTAGCCAGACATTTTTCAAATGAATATTTGGATGAGGCAATAGCAACTCCAATATACATCATGAAAAGATGTCTGACAAAGACTGTGAAGAACAAAGTTCCTCAAGAAGCCTGGATAGGGATGAAGCATAATGTGGCGCACTTAAATTGTTTTGGTTGTGTCGCATACACACATTTTCTAGATGAGTTGAGAAAGAAGCTAGATAAGAAAAGACAGAAAAGTATTTTTGTTGGGTACTCTGAAGATACAAAAGCATACAAACTATAGTATCCTATTGCAAGAAAATTCATAATCAGTCACAATGTTCAATTTGTGGAGAATGAAGCATGGGATGGAAACATAGAAAATATATTCAAAATTATTGAGGATGATGACATGGAAAAGAAATGGTTCAAAGACCATGTACAAATCAGTGTGAAGTTACTTCTACTTCTGGAACTGTGACAAAAATCCCATCTCAAACTACTCTAGCGAAAACTGTATGTGTGCAGTTTATACTTAGAGCACAACAAACTCCAACAAGTTGTCCAAGCAGTTCTAGATCTCCATATCCAACATTAGCAAGACTGTAACCAAGGAAGACAAGAAGTCTGCATGAGATCTATAATGTTGACACAACAAATTCATTTTCCATCTTTGCTCTGTTTTCACAGATAGATGATCCTTTAACTTTTGAATAAGTTGTCAAAGATGATGTATGGGCACAAGCCATGGATGAAGAAATTAGATGCATAGAGAAAAATAACACATGGAAGTTGGTCGATGTACTTGAAGACATGAATGTGATAAGTATCAAGTGGATTTATAAAACTAAGAAATATGTAGAAGGAAATGTGCAGAAGCACAAGGAAAGACTAGTTGCAAGAGGTTTTACACAACAGCCTGGAATTGATTTCAATGAAACATTTATGCCTGTTGTGCGCATGGACATAGTCAGAGCTGTGTTGGCCATTGCTGCACAGAACAAGTGGCATGTTTATCAAATAGATGTAAATTCATCAGTTTTGAATGAGCATTTAGAAGAAGTGTATGTAGAACAACCACAAGGCTATGAGGTTACAAGACAAGAAAACAAGGTGTACATACTGAAGAAGACACTGTATGGATTACATCAAGCTCCCATAGTTTGGTACAATCGCATAGATTCCTATATCACTCAGAATGGATTCCATAGAAGTGAATGTGAGCCATAACTGTACATCAAAGAAAACCAACAAGGTAATATGTTAATTATTTTCTTATATGTAGATGATTTGATTTTTACAGGAGATTTTGGCATATAAGAATTTAATTCAGTCATGAAGGATGAATTTTAAATGACTAATTTGGGGTTAATGAGATATTTTCTTGGTATTGAAGTTCACCAGTATAAAGTTCGTATATTTATTTCACAATCTAAGTATGTGCATGAAATTTGGAAAATATTCAACATGATAAATTCCAAAGCAGCCCCAACACCAGTCATAACAGGATTGCAGTTAAGCAAGGAAGATGAAGGATCTAGAGTGGATCCCACACTGTTTAAAATGTTGGTAGGCAGCCTTATGTATATGAAAACAACAAGGCCTCATATTATGTATGGAGTGAACTTGATTTCAAGATTCATGGAAAATCCAAAAGAATCACATTGGAAGGAAGGTAAAATGATTCTAAGATATGTGAATGGAACAAAATATTTTGGCATTATGTATTCTACTTCAGAATATTTCGGACTTATTAGATATACTGACAATGATTGTTGAGGCAACATAGATGACAAGAAAAATACCTCTGGGTCGACATCTCATTTTGGAATAGGTATAGTGTCATGGGCATTAAGGAAGCAGCCCATTGTGACTCTTTCTTCAACAAAATATGAGTACATCGCAACTACCAGCGCAACCTGTGAAGCAATTTGAATAAGAAGAATGTTAAAATATCTGTTGCAGGAACAAAAGGAACCAGCTACAATATGTTGTGACAATAATTCATCCATCATGTTATCCAAGAATCATATGTTTGACAAGAAAACCAAGCACATTGATACAAGGTATCATTTTATCAGAGAATTAGTAAATAATAAAGAAATATGTTTAGAATTTTGCATGTCTAAAGAAAAAGTAACATGTATATTTACAAAATATCTAGCAAGAGATGCATTTCATAAACTGCGCAGTTGTTTAGGAGTTGGTGCAGTCACAAATGTATGATAGTTCATGTCAATCCAATTTTTTTTATGTAAATTTTTTTGTTTTCTAAACTCACCTACTTATAATTAAGGGGGAGTGCTGGAAATATTAATTACAAGTCATGAGTTTCACGCTTACATCGACTCTATCTATCGTGGAAAGCATAGATGTTTAGTCTGTAAGACACGTCAAGGAGGAGTGTTAGCAGGAGAATATTAAATGAGTCGATCTTTATCTTTCTCGAGCTTTGTTAAGTAGATAGAAGTTAGTCGTATTTATTGATGTGTTTATTACTTGAGTTGGTTTTAGTTATACATGAAGTTTTAGTCTTATATATATGTCTGATTCTATAGGTAATTGATATAGAACAAAAAAAAGAGAACATATTCGATAGTTAGCAGCAACAACAATTGTGAGGAGTCGAAGAAGTCTGAGAGCTGAAGCTCTAGTTTTGTAAAGGTTTACCAAAAGTTGTTCAGAAGTTGTTAGAGCTGAAGCTTGACACCGTATTTTATTATGCATTAGCGCGCAATGCCCAATTTCTTAATATAGATATCAAGTATTTTGGTGTTGACATATTTTGTTGTATTTTTGAGTTCATATGCTAAGTATAACATAATGTTGATTTTTTGTCAAGAAATTGTTTATTAGAGCACGTAGTAAACGGTATAGTCTATGATCTGCTCGGTAAGTCTTAATATTTCAGCCACAAAGTTTTGTGGCATGCAATATTTGTCACTACATTGTACAGAGTTTGTCTGCGCACTGTAGATCCGACAAAAAAGATAAAATGGTTAGATCAACGACGATAGTAGATGGGGAAATAAGAAAAATTGGAAAACGAACCCGCCCTGTATATACTATAGATTTAGTTCCCGAACCCCAGAATGGTATAGTAATCTCAACCCTATACTCGCAAAAACTCTAGGATCAGAGGACCAAAACGAGATCTTGAATTTGAAAAGCAACCAAGTGGTTCATAAAGTTAAATCATATTTTTCAAATTGAAAATGAAAGAGTAATTATAATATTGGGTTCTCAATAGGGAGTTAAACATATTGAAATGTCTAATGTGTTATCACATGAACTTGTCCAAGTCTTGTGGGTTTATGGTTTCTACCTAAGTCTGTAATTTTTCCTTGTCTCTATCCTTTTCGGATTGACAAGTCTTAAGTTTGTTCCCTTTTGGCATGTAAAGTTGTCTTCTATGTGCCCTTGTTTGTTTGTGCACCCTAGTTTCCCTTAATTTCCTACCTGAAAGGAGTCTTGGCCCCAAACCCCTCTGTTTTCCCCAAAGGATGAACAATAGCCTCCTTTTTCAATCACTGGTATCCATATTTTCCTAGTCCACAACCAGTCGTCCATATTCTTTATCATGCAGTCTGCAACCATGGACACAAAGGGAGACATACAAAGCAGCCCATTTCGAGCTTAAAAGCAACATGCAATTTTAATCTTTCAGTGGGGGAGATTCCAGGAGCAGTTTGAATCAGTGACTCATGGGCATTTGAAAGTTCAAAGTCATGCTAAGTATAGCACTAGAGAAGAAGGTCCAAAGAATGGAGGTCCAGAGTGATCATGAGTTGTTGATCTCGAGGGGGACAGGTGGCATCTGATCCAAGTGTTTGGATAAATGAGCTTCAGGAGTTTCAAAGTGAGAAGTGAATAAAACTTCTGGAGAGCCGAAGCCCAAACTCCCAAAGAAATCATGGACCATTGATATCAAAATCAAAAGGGATCCATTGATCTTAGCAGTAGTACCTTCCTAAGGTCTCGAAGGCATGAAGTGCCGGAAGTGCCGAAGTGAACGAAGGTTCGAAGTGAATCTGAGTCATTGATCAACAATAACCATGTGTCGTTAGATCCATAGCTCCGGGTGAAAACACATAAGTAAAAATAAGTTTGAGATTTGATTTTCTTGGAGTCTAGAGACCGAGAGTGGATCTCGACCGTCCAAATATAGGAGCCATGCATCGTTAGATCCCTAACTCTAGCAGATTTTCTTGGGGCAAGTAAATTTTGAATATTGAGAAGTCTGAAGCCCAAATCCACAAAGGGATCTCGATCATCGATCTCTGGAGGGCCACGTGTCATTAGATCTATCACTCCAAGTAAAATCCCTATGAAAAGAAAATATTCAATTTTGATTCTCCCGGAGCCCTCAGACCTAGAGTCGATCTTGGTCGTACATTGAAGAAGACACGCATCATCAGATCCATGGCTTTGGGTAAAAGAACTTGGAAGCCCAGGTTTGAGTTTTGATTCTCCTGGAGCCCGAAGACCCGGAGCAGATCTTGGTCATCCAATTCAAAGAGCCACATGTCGCCAGGTCAATATATTCGGGTAAAAGCACAGCATGTAAACATGACCTAGTCCCCAAGCCTTGGAGAGCCAAATGCATGTTATTTGTCAGCAAATACTGGTGACACCCTTTTCATTTTGACATGTGTCCCTCTTTTCAAGTATTCTCAGACATGCCTCCATCATATTTTCAAGTGACAAATGTTACCTCTCTATCTGTGACACATCAACATGGTTACATATATCCTCCATGTCAGATCATCCTCTGGGAGGTGTTATTGTTCAGTGCTAAAAGTAGTGACCCACCCCAAAGAACACTTTTGGAAGATCCTAAAGTTGATGTGTGAGTAAGCTTGGAGGTGGCGCCAAATCTAGCCAGTGCACCAGATCAACGACCATAATCTATTGCGGGGATGCAACATGATTGGGCGATATTTTTCTTGAGAGGTCCCACAATGGAAACCATGGTATCGCGAAAATACTACGTGGAAAAATGTGACAGATTGTAGTCCCAAAAGAAGTCTGAACCCAAACCACCTCTGAGCGGCCCCGCAATTACATGTTTATATGACATCCTATCCAAGAGCAGCAAGCGATCCCACTCGTGAGAATTAAGTCTCATTCAATCTCCAAGGAAAAACAATTAATGGAAGGTAGGTTTGGTGGTTGAAACGTTAGCTCACCCCATAAATGGAAGGCATAGAAGGCCCGACCATTGGAACTGAACCGTCAGCCCGTGGTACCTCTGCGAGCAGATTTCCAGTCGAGGGTTGTTATGTTGTTGTAATGTAGGTTTGATTGCAACGGTATCGTGACCAGTTTTAGTCATCTTCCTTGTGATCTTTTTCCCTCTTACACTATATGGCTCGGGCATGGATGATCCAGTCGAGTTGTTGTAGTTGCATGGTGATGTAGGTTTGATCATTGTGTTGTTATGATTATGTTGTTTGGATATATTTGAGTGTCTGAAACTTGATCTTAAGAGTGATCTTGAGTCTGCGTTTTTCTTCTCCAAGTTGCTTGAAGGCTTGATGCCCATAGTAGTCTTGTCCACCTTTCCCACCAAGTCTTCCCTCTGCTCACACTTAAACTCAATTCATTGACTGAAGTTAGTTGTGGCTCTCACTTCCCTGTACATTTCTTTTCCAGTTCTGTGTTGAACATCATTCATATATTGATTTTTTTCCATTGAACTCCACTCATATAAACCAAACATCCACCAAAAACTCTAATGGGTACTAGGATTATACTCCCACAATCTGAGGGTGACTCTTAGTGATAACATTCATGGCGCCATTGCCAGGGATGAATTCAAGACTTTTCCCTGGGATAGAACAACAAAGAAGCTCTCATTTTGAAGGTGCATCAGATATTAGTACCATTGAATATTGCAACTTGCACCTGACGACTCCACTATTTTGAATCCATTGTTTTAGTTCTGGCTCCTAAAGGCATACACACGAGGTCCACTTCACTGATGCCTCTAGAAACACCTGAAGCTGACTTAGAGAAAATTATTAGAAAGGGAAAGACCACTCAAAAAGGTATTCCACTGTTGTACCAAGTTTTTCTAATAATTTTCATAATCCCTCTTTACAAACTCTAGTAATTCTTTATGATTCTCCTATTATACAAACTACTGGAGTTTCAAGAAATTTAAGTTTTGGGATTTTTCCTGCCAATTTCTCCCCCAAAGTTGTGAAGTGGAAGGAGATATATTTGACCTTAGAATACTTTCCTACTCGAGAATTTACTACTCCCCCTCCTATTAGAGTTGTTGCAGTTACATAAGGGGAAACCTATGTTACCTCTAACCCCTCATATTTATCTCCTAACGCTTAGCCTTTTCATTTTTCTCCCAGAAACACAGTTCTAGTTTCCCCTGTTCAAACCCCATCTCCCCCTGGTTCTACTCTAGTTCACATCCCAATGGTAGGTGCTAATCCTCCTAGAGGTAGGATGGCTTCTAGATATGCCCCTCTCGTCTTACCTCAGCCTTTGAATAATCTCCCGGCTAAAGGCTACCTGAAGGAGTTTCCCAAGTTCACGGGGGAGGAAAGCATAACTGCAGAGGAACACCTTGAAGCCCTTTACAGTTTTGCAGATAATCATGACATCTTGAATCAGGAAATGGTGAGGCTAGGAAATTGTTTAGGAAATGGTTTAGGGGCTTGGCCCCCGAATCTATTGATGGGATTCAAGCCCTATATGATACATTTTTAAGACATTGGAGGGATAAAAAAGATTTCCTTTATTATATTACAGAGTTTGGGGCTCTTAAGAGGAAATAAGGGGAGTTTGTTTCATATTTCTCAAAAAGATTCAATAGRATGTATGGTAAGTTTTCCCTTGAAATAAAACCTACTGAAACCTCGGCCATGGTTACATATGCTAGCTCTTTTGACCCCTATTTTTGCCTCCTGTTGAGAGAGAGAAGGRCCACMTTGTTGGTCCAAATGCAAGATGAAGACCTTGAAGTAGAATCTAATCTACTGGTAGTAGACAAACTCGGGACAAAATCTAACAAAGACAAGAGAAGAGGTAAATATGAATCTTCAACTTCTGATTCCTCTGCTTCTCAGCCCCTAAAAGATGAAAGCGCCAGGCTGATAAATTCACTTTATGCTGAGGTGGAAAGGTTGAAGTTGGAAGAAAATCAAAGCTACAGGTATCCCCAAAATGATGATAATAGGGGTAGCTTCAAAAGACCAAATAATTCCACCCAAATCATCCAAAGAGATAAAAAAAAAAGAGATAGAGATGATCCAAAAATTCAATCTCCTCTCCAAAATAACTTTGTTACTGACGAAGAAGGAGAGGAAGAAGAGCTTCATCCTAAAATTCATTGTATTGGGGACACCTCCTCATTTTCTCATATAACTCCAGCTGCATATGAGGAGTCTCTCATGGATAGTCAATTAAAAGAGCTGAGTAAAGGGGAAAGGGCTAGCAATCATCGAAATAAATATAATCTGAGGTCAAAAAGGAAAGAGGGGAAGCTTGATATTTTTGACCAACCTACTAGAACTGAGAATCCATCTAAAGAGGTGGAAGACAACATTAAAGAAAATAAGGTTCAATATCCCCCATCAATGGTCAAAGGCCTTATCCCTAAATTGAAGGAGATTATGAAGCCTCCCTCCTCATATATCTTATAGCAGGAGCTTCAAAAGATTAGGATCCTCGTAGCTCTTTCAGGGTTGATCGAGTTTGAGGACTTTAGAAGGTGCCTCTCCAAAGTGTGGTAGCCCAAACCTTCATCTCATCTCATAGACTTAATAAACCTTCAAGATGAAAATTGAGTTGTTATACTAGGCCCTTTGGTAGAGGATAGAGATGATTCCTCACCTCCCTTTTATACATCATTGAACATCCATGATAAGGTATTGCACAATTGCTTGATGGATTCAGGAGCATCTCAGAATCTTATGCCTTAAATTGTCATGGATGAGTTGGGGTTAGAATTTACAAAAACCTACCATGAACTGTATTCATTCAATTCCGGGAAAGTGAAATGCCTCAGGGTTATTAAAGACCTGGTTGTCTCTTTATTACAGTTGCTAATGAAGAGTGTGGTCATGGATATAGTGGTGGCCTATGTTCCTCCTAAGTTTAGGATTCTTTTGTCTAGATCATGGATCAAAAGACTAGGGGGAACTTTGCATATGGATCTGTCATATGCCACCATCCCTGTATTTGGAGGGGAACATAGAAGGATTTATAGAGAAGCACAACTTGCCTACATTATCAGTGATGAAGCCAATCCCATCAACCACCCCATTTTCTTAGTCGATACTGATTTAGGAACTAGTATTTTGCAACACTCTGATGTTCCTTAGCCTCCTATTGAAATTAGAAATCCTATTACCTTTTGCAAAGAGCCTCCCTTGAAGAACTTTGTGTGGAAAATGTTTTTTGATGGAGCCTCTTCTAAGGAAAGTGCTAGTGTTGGAGTAGTTTATATTTCCCCCACCTAAGAGACCATATATATGTCCTACAAATTGGAATTTGAAACAACAAACAACATGGCAGAATATGAGGCTCTTGTCTTGGGTTTGAGAGCTGCCAAAGACATGAAAATTGAGGAGCTAGCAGTGTTTGTAGACGTTGAGTTGATCGTTCATCAAGTCAAAAATTTGTATTAGGATAAGCACCCGAGGTTAAGGGCCTGTAGAAATGAAGTATGGGATATGATTGATAGTTTCTTCTTGGATTTTAATATTTAATTTGTTCCAAGGGACAATAACTCTGTGGAAAATTCCTTGGCAGTCTCAACAAGTAATTTCATGGTCCCTTTTCCCCCCAAACTCAAGTATGAGGTGGAGATAAAATACAGACCCTCTATTCCTGACAATGTCAAACAATGGAAGGTATTTGAGGATGCTATTGAGATTAAGAAGTTCCTTGAGACCATGGATGAATTTTGTGATATTCATATTGATCAGGATCGGGAGTCTGAAGAAATCCTGCATGCTGAGGTTTTTATAAATAAGATTGCTAATCGTCATATTGTTCAGTTACCTAGAAACCACATTTCAAAGGGACTTGTCCCTTTGGGCAGATTGTTTGACAAAAATGATGTCACTGTAAAGGTTGAAGGATGAGCTAAAGAGGCTGAGGTAACTAAATGCTATCTAGGGATAGAGGAGGAT
The DNA here is from genome assembly GCA_032191745.1 of Picea mariana. Lineage (NCBI taxonomy): Eukaryota > Viridiplantae > Streptophyta > Pinopsida > Pinales > Pinaceae > Picea > Picea mariana. The sequence continues at coordinate 212,483 of JASDQU010107250.1, read as the reverse complement.
CCCAAATGGGTCTAGCAACTTGTCAGAAGAACAAAGGGATGAATATGTCAGACTCTTTAAGGACTTTGCTGATGTTTTTTCTTGGACATACGAGGATTTGAGAACATATGACACCAATTTCATTAGACAAAAAATCCCTTTGAAAGAATATGCCAAACCTTTCAAGAAAAAGCTCAGACAAATAAATCCTATCCTGCTGTCGATTATGGAAAAGGAAGTCAAGAAGTTGTTGGATGCAGAAGTCATCATCCCTTTGCAATTTTCAGAGTGGGTGGCTAATTTGGTGCCTGTTAGGAAGAAGAATGGGGAAATCACGTTGTTTGTTGATTTCAAAAATTTGAATAGAAGATCCAAAAATAATAACTACCCCTTGTCGAAAATGGAGCACATTTTACAAAGAGTCACTGGTTCAACCAGGGTGTCTGTGGTCAATGGTTTCTTCGAGTACAACCAGATCTTTGTGTTGCCTAAAGATAGAGAGAAGACAACTTTCATGACTCCTTGGGTCATGTTCATGTATGCTAAAATGCCCTTTGGATTGATTAATGCAGGAGCGATATTCCTATGATCCATGGACATCGATTTCATTGGAGAAAAGGACAAATTTGTGGCCATCTATTTGGATGACACTATAGTATTCTCCAGGTCTAATGAAGAACACTATCACCACCTAAAGAAAGTCTTCTTGAAGTGTCGAAGATTTGGCCTTTCACTCAATCCTAAGAAATCTTTATTTTCCATGAAAGAGGGAAAATTGTTAGGGCATATTGTGTCAGCTGTAGAGGTGAATATTGATCCGAGTAGAGTGGAGCCCATCCAGTCCTTGTCTCTTCCTATATATAGGAAAAAGGTTCAATATTTCTTGGGAAAAATAATTTTTCTGAGATTCATTTCTAATTTTGTTGAATTGGTTAAATACATTACAACCATGCTCAGAAAGGGGAATGAAGTGAAATAGATTATTGAGTTGAGAAATTCTTTCAACCAAATCAAGAGTGCATTGACTGGAGCACCTATGCTTATCAACCCAGACTATTCCAAGGAATTTATGATATTTTACTTTGCTTCATCAGATATATTAGTTGTTGTTGTGCTACAGAGAAATTCAAATGGGATGGAACAACCCATTTCCTTTTTTAGTAGAGCACTGAGAGATGCAGAAATGAGATGTGATATCATGGAAAAGTAGGCTTATGCTTTGGTGAAAGCCCTCAAGGCTTTCAGAATCTATATTCTGCAATAAAAAATTATTTCATATGTCCCCTCGGCTTCAGTAAAGGAGATACTGATCCAACCCGATATAGATGGGAAATGAATCAAGTGGATCGCCAAGATTCTGGAGTTTGACCTGGAAATCAAACCCACCAGGTTGGTGAATGGTCAAGGTTTAGCCAGGTTATTGGTTGAATCAAATTACGAGGCATTGGGTGTTAATTTCATGAATATAGACTCAAAAACCATCAATCTAAGATTGCTTGTGAAGACTCTCATGACAACCACAACTTAGCAAGATTCCCCTGGTATAAAGATATCATATACTTTTTGTAGAAGTTGAGGCCTCCTGATGGTTTGGACAAAAACAAGGTGAGAGATTTGAAACTCAAAGCAATCAGGTATTGTACCATTGATCAGGTGTCATACTGGAAGGACCCTCTGGGAGTTTTGTTGAGATGTATGGACCCACAAGAAGCCCAAAGGGAAATGATTGATTTTCATGATAGCTCATGTGGGGGACATTATTTTTGGAGGACCACGATGTATAAGATCCTCAAAGTTGGGTATTTATGGCCCAGTAGTTTTACTGATGTTGGTGAAAAGATCAAAGCTTGTACCAAGTGTCAAAAGTTTGCTGGAAAGAAGCAGCTCAAATCATCGCCTGTGAAGCCTGTAGCGGTTTCTAGACCTTTTCAGCAGTGGGGTCTTGACTTCATTGGATAAATCCACCCAGCCTCAAGTGGCCAACACAGGTGGATTTTGACTGCCACTAATTATTTTACCAAATGGATAGAACTCGTCCCCACAAGGAGTGACTCTCATAAAGTAATCATAAGTTTCCTTGAAGACATCATGTCCATATTTGACTATCCAAACATGATCATTACAGACAATGCTGCCTCTTTAGAGATGAGCCATTAAGTAATTTCTGTGAGCAGTATGGGATCACACTATTCCACTCTACTCCCTACTACCCTCAGGGAAATGGATTAGTAGAGTCTTCTAACAAGAGCCTCATAAAGATCATCAAGAAGATGTTAGAATATAACAAGAAAGCCTGGGATTTGATGTTGAAGTTTGCATTGTGGCCTGACAAAGTTACCACAAAAATATCACTGGGCATTTGTCCTTTCCAGTTAGTGAACGACATTGAGGAAATCTTTCTTGCTCAACTTTCTTTGCCTATGGAAAAGTTCCTCCAGGACTACCAAGGAGAACCTGATGACATGGTGAGGAGGATATTGCAGTTGGTAGAAGTGCAGCAAACCAGGGAGAAATTGCTTGACAAAGCACAAGACCATCAACAGAAAATAAAATGAGCTTTTGACAAGAACGCAAGGAGAGTTTCCAGCTGGGGGATCTAGTGTTCAAATGGGATGCACCCAAGAAAGACAAGGGAAAACATGGTAAATTTTAAGCCTTATGGATTGACCCCTTCAAGATTTCTGGGGTATTTTTGAACAACATTTATGAATTGCAGAACTTGGAGGATTCCAAGGTTTTGGGTGGCCCTATCAATGGGCATTTTCTCAAGAAATTTTTTGTTTAGGTCGTGAATGGCGTTTGTCATTGTAAATACCACTCCCTTTTTGCTTTGTTTTTTATTTTTTTTGTTTTCAATAAGAGACTCCATAGCCCAACAACTAAGGCACTAAAAATGCACATTCTTGGCAGCTCACAGGGAACATGCCATCCCTTGTGGAACCAAATGTTATCACATGAATTTGTCAGAGTCTTGTGGGTTCGTGGTTTCTACCTAAGTCTGTAATTTTTCCCTATCTCTATCCTTTTCGAATCGACAAGTCTTAAGTTTTTCCCCTTTAGGCATGTAAAGTCATCTTCTTTGTGCCCTTGTTCGTTTGTGCACCCTAGTTTCTCTTAATGTCCTTCCCGAAATAGTCTCAGCCCCAAGCCCCTCTGTTTTCCCCAAGGGATGAACACTCGTCTCCTTTTTCAGTCACTGGTCTCCCTGTTTTCCCATCCCACAGCCAGTTGTCCAAATTCTTGATCGTGCATGCCGCAACCATGCACACAAAGGGTGACATACAAAGAATCCCATTCCGGGCTTAAAAGCAACAGGCAATTTTAATTTTTCAGCGGGGAATATTCCAGGAGAAGTTTGAATCAACAACTCACGGGCATTCAAAAGTTCAAAGTTGCGTGAAGTATAGCGCTAGAGAAGAAGGTCCAAAGATCAGAGGCCCAGAGCGAGCATAAGTTGTTGATCTCGAGGGGGACAGGTGGCATCCATTCCAAGTGTTCAGAGAAATGAGCTTCGAGAGTTTCAAAGTGAGAAGTGCGTAAAACTTCCGCAGAGCCGAAGTCGGAACTCCCAAAGCAATCATGGACCATTGATCTCAAAATCAACAGGGAGTCATTGATCTTAGTGGCAATGTCTCCCCAAGGTCCCGAAGGCCCAAACTGTCCAAAGTGTCGAAGTGGTTGAAGGCCCAATGTGAATCTGAGTCATTGATCAGCAATAGCCACATGTTGTCAGATCCATAGCTCCATGTGAAAACATAGAAGGAAAAATAAGTTTGAGATTTGATTTTCCTGGAGTCCGGAGATCCAGATTGGATCTCGGTCATCCAAATCCAGGAGCCATGCGTCGTTAGATCCCTTACTCTGGCGAATTTACTTGTGGCAAGTAAATTTTGACTATTGAGAAGTTCGAGGCCCGGAGCCACGAAGGGATCTCAGTCGTCGATCTCAGTAGGCCCACGCGTGCTCAGATCTATGACTCCGAGTAAAATCCTTGGGAAAAGCGAAGTTTGAGTTTTGATTCTCCCGAAGCCCAGAGATCCGTAGTGGATCTCTACCGTCCATTCAAGAAGACATGCATCATCAGATCCAGTCCTCCGAGTAAAAGCACTTGGAAGCCCAGGTTTGAGTTTTGATTCTCCTAGAGCCCAGAAACCCGGAGTGGATCTCGGTCGTCCAATTCAAAGAGCCACGTGTTGCTAGATCCATAGCTCTGGGTAAAAGCACAACATATAAACAGGAGCTATCCCTCAAGCCCTGGAGTGTCAAATGCATGTCGGCTATCAGCATAGACAGGTGACACCCTTATGGCTTTGACACGTGGTCGTCTTTTCAGGTATTCTCAGACATGCCTCTAGCCTGTTTTCAGGTGACACATGTTACCTCTCCATCTGCGACACATCGGCAAGGTGACATTTGGCCTCTAGGTCAGATCATCCTCTGGGAGGTGTTATTTTTCAATGCCAAAAGTAGTGCCCCACCCCAAAGCACACTTTTGGTAGATCCTAAAGTTGGTGGGTGAGTAAGCTTGGCGATGGTGCTAAATATAGTCGGTGCACCTAGATCTTAGATCGTGACCAGATCAACAACGACAGTCTATTGCGGGGACGCAACATGATCAGGTGATATTTTTCTTGAGCGGCCCTGCAATGGAAACCATGGTATGGAAAAAATACTACGTTTGCGAAATGTGATGGATTTCAGGCCCAAAAGTAGTCTGAACCCAAACCACCTCTAAGCGGCCCTACAATTACATGTTTATATGGCATCCTATCTGAGAGCAGCAAGTGGTCGCTCCCTTGAGCATTAAGTCTCATTCAATATCCAAGGAAATGTAGTTAATGGAAGGTAGGTTTGTGGTTGAAACCTCGGCTCACCCCATAAATGGAAGGCATGGAAGGATCGACCATGGGGACTGAACCGTTAGCCCATGGTATCCCTGCGAGCGGATTTCCCTGCAGATCCATGCTGATATGAGTTCGCGTCTAACAGAGGAACGCATGTTCAATCTGACAGAAGAAGTCTCTGACGCAAATCTTGGATTCTAGTGATCAGATCACACTCCTGATAGTTGGGGACTGTTTTGAGTATAAATAGACAGTTTTTGTATTTTGTTATGGTGGTCAACTAGTTGAGCAGAGCTCCCTATTTTGTAATGTTTTTGATGCCATAATTGTTCTCTGTTTATGTATCAGATTTGAGACTTTCAGATTAATAGAAGTCAGTCTCTTTTCATCTGTTTGTAAAAAACTGTGCTAAAACACTCGGGCATGGAGGATCCAGTCGAGGGTTGTTATGCCATTGCAAGGTAGGTTTGATTACAGTGGTATCGTGACCATTTTTAGTCAACTTCCTTGTGATCATTTTCCCTCTTACACTGTATGGCTTGGGCATGGAGGATCCAGTCGAGTTGTTGTAGCTACATGGCGATGTAGGTTTGATCATTGTGTTGTTTTGACTGTGTTGTTTGGACATATTTCAGTGTCTAAAACTTGACCTTAAGAGTGATCTTGAGTTAGAGTTTTTCTTCTCCAAGTTGCTTGAAGGCCTGACGCCCATAGCAGTCTTGTCCACCTTTCCCACTAAGTCTTCTCTCTGCTCACACTTAAACTGAATTCACTGACTGAAGTTAGTTGTTAACCTCACTTCGTTGTACATTCCTTTTCTAGTTCTGTGTTGAACATCATTCATATATTGAGTTGTGTCCATTGACCTCCACTCATATAAACTAAACATCCACCAAAAACTCTGATGGATACTGGGCTTATCCTCCTGCAATTGAGGGTAAGTCTCAGTTCTAACATAATGTACTTACATCCTTGGTGGCCTTCATTCCATCCATTCCATCCAAAGATTGCGGGCAGTGCCACAGTTGCCAAACGTCCATGGATTTGAAAGTGAATGAGATAGGGATTTCTGACAATTTCGAGATTCAGAGTGGAAATGTACCTATGAAGAACGAAACGTTGATTCCAATGATTGTTAGCATGCCAAAGATATGTTAGACATGGACGAATCCGCCACGAAAGTTGTGGAGCACGTTGCTTTTGTACGGCAAAAGTATTGTGTACGAAGCTACAAAATTTGGACAAAAACCCGAAGAAAACGGTATGTTGCTAACAAATTCGTAATGAAACGAACAATCGGCAATACCTGCCCATGTGTTCACGGCATAACATCATATAAAAATCATCTTGCAAAGGAACATCCATGATCCACCATAGTAGACCATCATGATATATGACATGAATTTAGTAATTGTAATCTATCGCTTACATAGTGGCACAATTTCTTTTAACAGAATCTGACCACGTGGAGAATTGCTTTCTATTATTCAGGTGGGTGAGACGGGTTTAAAAAATATTAATATGATGTAAGTTGACAAAATATATTTTGTCAGGTCCGTTTTCATATATTGACTTGATATAATATTTTTATAAAATTGCATGTAAAGTATAATATTTTTTTTATAGTTAATAAACCTGAGTATAATGAAAAAATAAAATATAAGAGACAAACCTTTTCAGATGTAGAACTTTAATATAATTTATTATAGGGGATAAAATATTTTGAGATGTAAATCATTTTTATAATACAAAATTTCTAAAAAATTAAGTTTCTTCCTCTCTAAGGGTTGGTCAATCGCACTCTTTGATGGGGAGAATTAATGTGCACTTGATATAGAGGAAGCATTCAGAGGTCAAAGACATAACCCCTTAGAAGCATAAATTGTTCAAGAGGTTAAGGCATGGATTGAAGACATGCACTACTCAAGATCAAGAACTAGAGAAACAATAGTACTTTTAATCTTGTAAATACTTTRATCTTGTAAATACTTATTAGATTGTTAAGGTTATTGTATCCCAAACTATGGAAATTGACAAGGTGGAGAGCTACTTTTGGATTCCACAAAAATCTAGGGTTTAAATTGTAGTGTTATGTTTTATTATCATTTTTTTCATGAAACATAGATATAGGAAGAATTTAGCCTAGTATGGCTTTAGTTTTAGGTTGATAAGTTTTTATAGTCTTTTTAGGCTGATGTATGATGGTCAATCTTTTTTGGAGTGAGTTTTGAACTATCGTTTTCTTGATGGACAATCTTGATTGAGTTAAGTTATGATTTTTGGACATAGACTGCTGATCACTAAGAACTCTAGTTTATTTTATTTTTATTTTTTAAGAGACCCTAATAAAGTAGTTTATATTTTATATTATTAATGTTTATATATAAAAATACAAAGTTACTATTTTAATTGATAAAAAAATATCACCAAACTTTAAAAATTTATATCAAATATTTAAGGTATTCTATATCATATAAAACATCATTAAAATTATATATATATATATATATATATATATAATATTTTTTAACCTTCTTTACCACTTTTTTATCACATAAATTATGTCATTCAACTCCACTATTGATAAATTTAAACTAATTAATGATACTAGCATCAAAACATTTAGTATAACTAATAATATTTTTATTTTTTATATCTTCTTTCTTCTTTATTATTGTCTATATTCTATATTAATAATATTCATATATAAAAATATAAATTTATAACGTATGTCATTCAACTCCAGACAAATCAAAACTAATTAATGATCCTAGCATCAAAACATTTAGTACAACTAATAATACTTTTGTTTTTCAACTAATTAATGATCATAGCATCAAAACATTTAGTACAACTAATAATACTTTTGTTTTTTAACTAATTAATGATCCTAGCATCAAAACATTTAGTACAACTAATAATACCTTTTGTTTTCATACATTCTTTATTATGTTTTGTCTCCATATTACTCTCTCGCATATCAAAAATTAAGTGCAGAAGTCAACAAATTTTAACTCCCATGTCTAACGGATATTCCCTATGCTGGTGTCAGGATCCCTTCAAGAGCGATAGGAGCTCTAGCGGAGACACCGCTATCAATCTTGTCTCTGTCAGCTTGCTCATGCAATACATTTTGTACCGCTTCTTTTAGCCTGTCGTGAGGAAGTGCACCGCTCTATCTGTCGACGGTAAAATATGAGTCATCCTAACCGATGGTTTAAAATAAAATATTGCAATGCTTTCAACTTGGTGAAACATTAAATCCCTAGAGCTGTAGTGACTTCCTGGTATGGTCACCCGGTCTCCACAAGCGATCGAGCTCTACCACAAATACAGCACCTGCGACCACGTCTGAATTGTCGGACGGCTATTAGATTCCAGTGTTGGTCACCAACCGGTATCTGGTGACCTCAGGCTCACTTGTCAAATTTCCAGTAGCAAATGGATCCAAACCCAGCGCCAGAGTTGAGCAACGGTAGTGTCCCCATATGCTCCTTATAATGAAAAATAAGTTTAATAATGTGATATCCCTCAGTATTTTCATAATGTGATATCCCTCAGTATTTTCATCGTTAGGAAGACACCTCATTATGTCTCCATTTTGCCATATTGACTCGTATCATCATTTCGGTAACTGGAGATAGAATAAAGCTAAGGAAAATATAACTGGAGATACAATAAAGCTAAGGAAAATTTCGAGAAAAACAACACGCTTGCTTACAGGCAAACGAGAGGTTACTGCTCTTTGAGGCCCTGAGAGAAACTTTCTCGTGCACCATATCGCAGGATATTAGAGCAACTTTCTCGTGCAGCATATTGCAGGATATTTTGGCAATGGTAAGTCCCATGGATGTTCAACATGTGAGCTTTTGATCTTTGATAATTTCCTAGGGTAGTGTCCCCATATGCTCCTTATAATGAAAAATAAGTTTAATAATGTGATATCCAGCAGTATTTTCATCGTTAGGAAGACATCTCATTATGTCTCCATTTTGCCATATTGACTCGTATCATCATTTCGGTGACTGGAGAATATAAAAACTATATAAAACTAAGGAAAATATAAAAACTTCTATGGTCCCACCCCATTTTTAGATTGGGATGAGATATACGTATATAACTCCAGACGGCGCCCTTATTACTATGGCAAGCACGGGAGAAAGAGCCGCCATTGTTAGCTCCACTCTCAGTACACCTTACACACACCCAAGCGTTGCCCACCTATCAACCCCCGCTGTTCGATGACAACAACTGTCGTATACTCATCGACCTGAATCTCTGTGATGTCTAGACGTCTTCTAGTCACCCAGCAAGGAATATACCCCACCTACCTTGCCACATTTTACCAACAGCTAAGGAACAAAGAGAGACGATTCTCCCGTAATATTTTCAGTAAGGGACCTCGATAGTTCAGCCAGGGGAGAGGAGACCGCTGGCCTCAGAAAACAGAGTCCCTCTAGCATAGTGTTATAGTCGCTTGTGCCCATCAACACTGTCATTAAGTCGAAAGGCCTGTACCTATTAACAATGGACACATTTAATATATTTTTAGTTCTTAATATGTTTTTTATGGAGAAGATTAAATATGTCTAGAATATTTTTAGTCGTCACAATACATGAATGGCTCTGATTTCATCCATTAACTTCCGAGCTGTTATAAAGACATCCGTTTATATATTTACTTTTTTTACATTTATCTAATCGTGTTTAAAAATTACTGTGTTCACTAACTTATTGCCACTTCTATCTGATTAAAAAATATTAAAGTATTAAGGTGGCTGCGTTTCTGTGCTAGCATCACCAACGATCGCCAATCAAAAATTTAACCGCTGTAAGCCACCTTTCTATTTTCACCAACCACAAGTTAACAACTATGCTAGTTTATAGAGTAATTAGAAAACCCCCATCTGCATTCACATGGTAATTATATAGATGCCCTACACTATTTCCATCAGTATTACCACAAAAAATTGAACATTGTCATGTGTCCTCTACATCATTAATCATGTTGCAATTAGCTATCCTTTTCATTCGATCTCCACCATCATACTCACGGTAATTAGAGGGGCGCCTAATAGTCTCAAAAATATCACTTCCAACGTAACTAGAGGAAAGTCTTACGTAATCTTAATCCTTGGCCCTTGGTATTTAGATAATCGGGCACCAATTTCATTTCATCATTACTGCCTTCTAGTTAGACAAGTGCTTGATGTCATCTCCTCCATTAAAAGATTGATATGATGAAAACCACCCTGTGTTTAATATGTCTTTTTGATAATACTATCACAAATTTATAGATTTATATTAACTTTAGATTAATAAAGTCCATAAGATATGTAACTAAGATGAATTTGTACTTATAATTTATATATATATATATATATTTTAAATGAATTTGATACTCTAAAAATTATTAATTATTAATTAATTAATTATTATTAACTATTCTCCACCCTAATACATAATTAATTTATTAATTAATTTATAATGATGATGATGATGATTAACGTCCACTAAGACCTCATTGGTCTATCAGAACTTAAGAGGGTAAGTGATTACTTGTGATTTTTTAGAATTTTGTTTCTGTGCTCCAAAAGCATTAAGAGAAGCTTTCCAAGATCACCATACTTTTGTTGAGTTAAGAGGTTAAGAAGGTTGGTAGTGTGATCAATATTTTGAAAATGAGATCTAATATGGGTATAGGCTGGACAATCTAAGAGAAAGTGTTTTTCATCTTCAACCTTTTTAGTGTCACAAAGGTGACACACTCTTTCATCCCATGGCATTTTAGGAATTGACCAATGCCCAGTTTCACTATGGAGCTCGTGAGAATTTGATCTTATCTTAGCAATGTTTATTTTTTTCTTTACACTTGGCAAAACAGATAGATAATTTTGATCTTCTAGATTAGGGTTGATTACATCTTTATAATACCTTAATTTTCTTTTTTCATCCAACTCTTTATCACACCACATTTTTTCCTTAAATTTTGATTTGATGTTTTTTTTAATAGTATCTTTATTCTGCAAAATAGTTTATTCCATGGTTCCCCAATAGTTTAGCCAAGACCGGGAGTCTTTATTTTAATTTAAATTTACCAATATAAATGTACGAATTTTAATTTTAATGTATTAATTAATTATTACGTATATACTGTATTAATTAATCAATACACCACTAAACTATTAATACATTAAAACATGTATTGATGAGGATGATGATGATGATGATGATGATTCTAATTGGTCTATCAGACCTTAAGAGGGTAATTGATTACTTGTGATACTTTAGAATTTTGTTTCTGTGCTAGAAAAGCATTAAGAAAAGTTTTTCAAGATCACCATGCTTTTGTTGAGTTAAGAGGTTAGGAAGGTTGGTAGTGTGATCAATATTTTGAAAATACACTAATAAAATAATACACTAGTAATACATTAAATACATTAATAAATACATAACGAATATATTAAATGCATTAATAAATAAATTACTAAAGTATTAATACATTAATAAAGTATTAATAGACTCATAAAATGATACATTAGTAATAAATTAATAATGTAATGTATTAATTAATACATTACTGAAGTATTAATACATTAATATAGTAATAGATTAATAACATATTAAGTTAGTACATTAATTGAAACATAGCTATTTTAGGTAGACATTGATTGACTTTGGGAATGAAAGGTTCACTATGGTTAAACATGGTTAATTATGGTTGATGTCGTTAGTTAGACAAATGCTTGATGTCGTCTCCTCCATTAAAAGATTGATATGATGAAAACCACCCCGTGTTTAATATGTCTTTTTGATAATACTATAACAAATTTATAGATTTATATTAACTTTAGATTAATAAAGTCCATAAGATAAGATATGGAACTAAGATGAATTTGTACTTATAATCTATATCTATATATATTACACACACACACACACACACACACACATATATATATATATATATATTAAATGAATTTGATACTCTAAAAATTATTAACTATTATTTTTAATTTAAAATATTATGTATTTCAAAAGTTATATAAAAATTAATATAAATGGTAATGAAGATAGTCTTCTAATCTTTAACTCTCTATATATAATATGAATGGTAATGAAGATGGTTTTCCAACTTTTAGCAATGACTACATTTAAGTAAAAAGTGGTAGGCACCATTTTCCACCCTAATACATAATTAATTTATTAATTAATTTATAATGATGATGATGATGATTAACGTCCACTAAGACCTAATTGGTCTATCCGAACTTAAGAGGGTAAGTGATTACTTGTGATTCGTTAGAATTTTGTTTCTGTGCTCCAAAGGCATTAAGAGAAGATTTCCAAGATCACCATACTTTTGTTGAGTTAAGAGGTTAGGAAGGTTGGTAGTGTGATCAATATTTTGAAAATGAGATCTAATATGGGTATAGGCTGGACAGTCTAAGAGAAAGTGTTTTTCATCTTCAACCTTCTTAGTGTCACAAAGGTGACACACTCTTTCATCCCATGGCATTTTAGGAATTGACCAATGTCCAATTTCACTATGGAGCTCGTGAGAATTTGTTCTTATCTTAGCAATGCTTATTTTTTTCTTTACACTTGGCAAAATAGATAGATAGTTTTGATCTTCTAGATTAGGGTTGATTACATCTTTATAATACCTTAATTTTCTTTTTTCCTCCAACTCTTTATCACACCACATTTTTTCCTTAAATTTTGATTTGACATTTTTCTTAATAGTATCTTTATTCTGTAAAATAGTTTCTTCCATGTTTCCCCAATAGTTTAGCCAAGACCCAGAGTCTTTATTTTAATTTAAATGTACCAATATAAATGTACCAATTTTAATTTTAATGTATTAATTAATTATTACATATATTAATGTATAAAATAAAGTATTTATACATTACATTTATAAATTAATGTATACTGTATTAATTAATCAATACAGCACTAAACTATTAATACATTAAAACATGTATTGATGAGGATGATGGTGATGATGATGATTAACATCCACTAAGACTTAATTGGTCTATCGGACCTTAAGAGGCTAATTGATTACTTGTGATCCTTTAGAATTTTGTTTCTGTGCTCGAAAAGCATTAAGAAAAGATTTTCAAGATCACCATGCTTTGTTGAGTTAAGAGGTTAGGAAGGTTGGTAGTGTGATCAATATTTTGAAAATACACTAATAAAATAATACACTAATAATACATTAAATACATTAATAAATACATAACTAATACATTAAATGCATTAGTAAATACATTACTAAAGTATTAATACATTAATAAAGTATTAATAGACTCATAAAATGATACATTATTAATAAATTAATAATGTAATGTATTAATTAATTAATACAAAATATTAATTAATACATTACTGAAGTATTAATACATTAATATAGTAATAGATTAATAACATATTAATAATACATTAGTACATTAATTGAAACATAGCTAATTTAGGTAGACATTGATTGACTTTGGGAATGAAAGGTTCACTATGGTTAGACATGGTTAATTATGGTTGACCATTACAATGGTTAATTGTGGCTCACTATTACCATAATCATGGTTAATTATGGTTGACCATGACCGACCATGACCATGATGACCGTGGATGGTATTAATATATTAATAATACATTATTACATATAATGTATATTTAAGTTGTTGTAGTTAAAAAGTTCTTAGTTAGATAAATTAAATGATTTATTTTCATTAGTGTAATTTGATAATTAAATGATACATTAATAATGTAATGTATTAATTAATTAATATGTTAATACATTTTTAATATTCAATACATTTCCAAAGTATTAATACACTAATAAAGAAATACATTATTAAAATAATAATGTATTATTAAATACATTTCATACATTAATATAGTAATGCATTGATATGGTTGACCTTATTATTAATATACATAAAGTATAAGTTATTATTAATATACATAAAGTATTCATACATTAATAAAGTAGTAATATATTGATCTTAATGAAATTAATAATACATTAGTGATACATTATTGTATTAATGTAATGTATAAATTAAATACTAATACATTAAAGTATAATATAATATATTAAAGTATTGATACATTAATAATGTAATATATTAATTAATTAATACATTGTTAAACTATTAATACACTAATAAAGTAATACATAAATAACACATTATTAAATTTGTTAACGTATTGATATGTTAATAAATAAGTTATAAAAGTATTTATATGTTAATAAATAGATTATTAAAGTAGTATTACATTAATAATACATTATTAAAGTATTAATACATTAATTGAAAATGACCGTGGCTAACTATGGTTGACTTTGACCATGGTTTTTTATGGTTGACCATCACAATGACCGTGACCATGGTTTACATTGGTAGAACTTTGTTGATTTTGGGAAGGAAATGTTGACTATGGTTGACATGGATAAATATGGTTGACCATGACCATGCTTAATTGTGGTTGACCTTGGATTACCATGATCATGATTAATTGTGGTTGACAATGATCATGCTTAACTTTTGTAGACCTTCACTATGCATCAACTTTAATATGGTTGACCTTGGTTGACCATGACCATGGTTGACTATGGTTGACCATGGTTGATAATGGTTTGTCATGTTGGACAATTGTTATCCATAGATGACCATGGATGACATTCACCATGTTTGATGTTAACTATGACCAAGGTCAACCATTAGCTTAACTATGGTTGACTATTGTTGATCATGATGAAGAGTATGGTTTAATATAGTTGACCTTACCCATGGTTAGCTATGGTTTTCCATGGTTGACTATGCTTAACCATGGTTGAGCTTAACGTGGACCAAGGTTTAGTGTGATTAATCATGGTTGACCTTAACCATGGTTGACTATAGTTGACCATGAACATGGTTGACTATGGTTGACCAGGAATGACTCTGGGTGACCATGCCCATGGTTAACCTTGGTAATACATTGATATAGTATAAATGTAATACATTAATATAGTAATGCATTGATATGGTTGACCTTACTGATACATTGATATGGTATAAATGTATGGTATTAATGTACTAATTAAAATTTTAATGTATTAATTAATTATTACATATATTAATGTATAAAAAAAAGTATTTAAACATTACATTAATCTATTAATGTATAATGTATTAATTATTTAATACATCACTAAACTATTAATATATTAATAATGTATTAGTTAAAGTATTAATACACTAATAAAGTAATACAATAATAATACATTAAATACATTAATAAATATAGAACTAATACATTAAATGCATTAATAAATACATTACTAAAGTATTAATACATTCAAATGTAATGTACTAATTAATTAATACAATTGAGTTTGACATGGACCAAGGTTTAGTATGGTTGGTCATGGTTGAACTTCACCATGGTTGACTATAATTGACCATGAACATGGTTGACTATGGTTGACCAGGGTTGACTAGGGGTGACCATGCTCATGGTTGACCTTCGTAGTCCATGTGGAGCTGATTATCTAGGACCATGTTGATTATGTTTAACTATTATTTACTATGACACTATCGCATTGTAATGTTGATCAGGTTTCGGTTGTCAAATTTCTAATTGAAAATGGCCATGGTTGACTATTGTGGACCATGACCATGGTTTCTTATGGTTGACCACGACAATGACCATGACCATGGGTAACTTTGGTAGATCTTGGTTGATTTTGGGAAGAAAAGGTTGACGATGGTTGACATGGATAATTATGGTTGCCATCATCATGGTTAATTGTGGTTGACCTTGGATTACCATCATCATGATTAATTGTGGTCGACCATGACCATGGATAACTTCTGTAGACCTTCACTCTCGTTTACCTTCACTATGCATGAGTTTCACTATGGTTGACCTTGGTTAACCATAACCATGGTTGACTGTGGTTGACCATGGTTAATAATGGTTTACCATGTTGGACAATTGTTGTCCATAGATAACCATGGTTGACCATGACTATGGTTGAAATTCACCATGTTTGACCTTAACTATGACTAAGGTTGACCATTACCTTAACTATGGTTGACCATTGTTGACCATCATCAAGAGTATGGTTCAATATAGTTGACCTTGCCCATGATTAACTATGGTTTTCCATGGTTAAATATGGTTAATCATGGTTGAGCTTGACATGGATCAAAGTTTAGTATGTTTGGCCATGGTTGACCTTCACCACAGTTGACTATAGTTGACCATGAACACAGTTGACTTTGGTTGACTAGGGTTGATTGTGTGTGACCATTGTAACACCCTGTTCCCCCCAAAATGTAATTAATCATAAAATAGTATTACCATGCTGTGGCATGGGAATGGTGTAAATGTATTATTGTTTGAGTTGCCAATAATTGACTGTGGGGGTGAAGCCTTGAAAGTACTGGCCATGATATCACTAGAGGAAGAATGTGAAAACGACATGAGAGGCTTCATTATACCAAATAACCCCAAATTTTCGTTGATGAGGATGACAAACCTCCTTCGTATCCCAAGGAGAGAAATCAGTTAATGAAGAAAGGACCAGTGGTTGAATTATCAACCACCCCCATGAGTGGAAGCATGGTCGATTTGCCGAATGTCATCTCGAAGTACCACATAGGCCTGCAGACCTAAGATTGCTTCTGACAGAAGGAACATGATAGGTCGGGAACCTTCCAAAATGAAGGAAGGTAAGATAGATACACACAAACAACCAGAGAAGAGACACTAGACGAGAGTGCAAGCTCGTGAGGGAGATGAGTGGAGCTCTCCAGGGGGATAATGAATAGAAGGTCGTGAGCTTGATATTGAGTTAGCATCTGATAAACCTCGCCGAGGCCATAACAGAGAGAAATCTCTAAAATATGCAAAGAACAGAACCCAAGCAGAAGCTGAATAGAGAAAGAATCCTTGAGAACTGTGAGAGTTCCCTATTGATATCATGGCTTGGCACGGGGGTGGACAGAGTGCCAAGAATGAATTTCTCTGAGCCTTTGGTAGGGTGGAAGGACGAACACCCACAATCAGTTAGTTGGCTACCACCTGTAATAGATAAGTAATCTCATATCTTGTGTATTTAAGTGGTACTATGAGTTAAAGTTTGATATCCTATGAATGTTGCAGGGATGGTTATGTTTGCTTAATGATTTATACTGTATTTCCTTCTTTTGTATCTGCTTGAATGTGAAACTAGGCAAGTAGGAAATCATATGGATAGGACATGTTTTATATTCGTAAATGCTTGCATCTTGTGGTGTCTTACGCTAGAGTCATGAACTGTATGTCTGTTAACCTTGGACACAATTTCATGCACGCATGTTGAACCTCCTAGTCGTTTTGAGTCCCTTGAAGGACGAAGTCTGTTATGCACAGGAGAGTTAGTGCAGATATGCACAGGCCCTCTATGAGGTAAGAAAAAATCGAGAACCACTTAAGTTCTAGACTTGATGAATGAACACAAGGGCTACACATAAATTCTTCTAAGTGTTAAGTCCAGTGGAAAGAGCGTAACACTCTTAGGTCCTTCATAATTGATGAAGAGAAAGAAGGATAGAAATATTCAAGTATCAGAAGGGAATATCCTTTCAATTGGAAGATGGATGAATGAGATCCATTCAGGAGGATCCAAGGTTTGTCATGACCATTAGATTTGAAGAAGGAGTGCATACGTTAATGCCTCGATTCCTTCACTCTTCGCAAGTTCGATGAATGTTGGTAACCATCATGAAGGGGACTGATTCTATGAAATCCGAAACTCGAAGTCATGATGCGATCTGGACTGACCTTGATGGTCAGATCTGTGAGTTCGGAGTTCACGCTACGGGAGACACGTGCATTGGTGTGACTAAACCCCCGAAACCCAAAGTAAAGATGAAATATGGACCGTATATCAAAGGATCTATCAGGACCCTCCTTGATCATCGGATTGGCAAGATCAGAGTCCGCACATTGGGATAATCTCATGTTGGCATGACTAAAATTCCAAAACCCGAAGTTTCGATGTGTTATGGACCATTGGATCAAGGAAGGTCATGGACCGTCGATTTGACGCAAGAAAATTAATGCATGTTGTATGTGGGAACTCAAGATCCCCTAAGAACCAAGCTCAGAACAGATAAGTGCTTCGCAAAAGCGCAGATGAGGTCCAAGAGGCAAACTTCTTTCAAGTTCGTAAGCTCCAGAGGGAATGAGGAAGTTAAGACCCATATATCAGGGATCACAGGATGTATATCGAAGACCGAGGCCTTCGAAACATCTAAAATCTTCCAAGTCAGGGAAGAAAGCGAAAGCT
The DNA here is from genome assembly GCA_032191745.1 of Picea mariana. Taxonomy (NCBI): domain Eukaryota; kingdom Viridiplantae; phylum Streptophyta; class Pinopsida; order Pinales; family Pinaceae; genus Picea; species Picea mariana. The sequence continues at coordinate 194,330 of JASDQU010107250.1, read as the reverse complement.
TAGGAGGAGCGACAGTGGTCGTTGGATCGAGCACTGTGAAAGATATGGACCGTTGAAATTCATGTCCATACAATTAGTAGAGTATGCAAGAGGAGATCATATATGGACCATTAGATCTGAGTGCAAGGACCAACAACTATTGGATCCTGGAAAGGTGTACGAGGGTTAAACCCTTTGAAAGTATACAGGAGAAAGGAATTTGAGAAGTCCTGAAGTTTCAAAATTATCAAAACCATCCATCGGCAGGGATGATAGGTAGAAGTAGATATGAGAGTTTGAGAACTTAGACATCGGAAGAACTGGGGGAGAGTAATCTAAACTTCACAAAGGATGAGGTGTGAGGTGACTCTAAGCTGTTGGATTCAGAGGACACATGGCAGAGATCCACGTACTTCAAAGGAAGAACCTGCGGAGAAGTCATGAGGCGAATACCCAAGGAGCTTAGAGCTGCAACAATCCTAGCCGTCCATTGAGATAGGACACATGGTGGGAGATCAACGTTCCGCTAACTCACAAATCGGGAAAGTCAAAGGAAGAATCCTGAGAAATCCCAATATCCGACCTCGCAAGTTGATATGGACCGTAGGATCACAAAAGACCRTCGACCATTGATCTGAATCTATCGAAAGATCGGGGATCGGAAGAGTTAGGGTGGACTCACTTCCAAATATCCAAGACGCGAACTCGCGATTTGATCGCAKTCGTCGATCAAAGGGAGAGTGTGGATCGTAGATTGGGTCTGGGAGGGAGTTTGCATATTGGACTTAAGAGAGGAGACGTGAACTTCCCTCAGGAGAYGCGAAACACGAARTCCCGAAGTTCTTGGTAGTTGGGCCCCAAGTTATCTCCCAACATCTCAATCAAAGGAGCCTAGTAGGAGGAGCTAGCGCCTAGAGGATTCTTTGATCTAGAATACCATGGTTGCATTGTTTACTCCATTCTAAAGAGTCATGAAATTTATGTCTTGAATGATAGCTTAAGGGGAATGTGTTCCATTCCCTCAACAAAGATTAGTGTAAATAGAAGAAAAAGTGGACGAGAAAGGATGCTTTGTTGCCATAATAAGAGGCAATTGATTCTGCCTTAAAGGTCACATGAGAACGATTGTAAACAATCAAGAGTTGACTAATTTTAAAGTAGAGTTGTATTTTGGCTATGAATAATACCTATGGCATATACACATAGGCTGATGATTATTCATATGGTTAAGTACATCATGGAAGTAATTTAACAAACCAGAATGGATACATAATTTGGGTACCTGACCAAGATGCACGTTTATATTTGTTAAGGAATATTTGGTAAACAACTAAAGCTAAATCAAGGCTGAGTCCATCACAGGTAGTGGTGGATGTGCAATAAAGAATTTGCATGCGGTGGAAGTTCCCTGTGAAGAAAATATGTAAGCACTCTATCAGAAGAACAAAGTCACAAACCTAATAATTGTTGAAGGTCGGGTAATGCGCTGCAAAGCCTGTCTATATATAAGAATCCTGGATTACATTTTGAAAGCTTCATTTAATGAATATAAGACTAATGAATGGATACAGGAGTATGTTTGATTGAATAGGCTTGGTTAAATCCATGTTAAGAAAAGGAAGCAAATCTTTTAGAGATAACTTAGATGGGATGAAAAGTCTTAGGTGGTGTAGAAAGAATTGGAAGAAGGGGAGATTCCCTAATTCCCTTCTTGCTATGTGTTATGTTTCCTCTGGAATGAGAAATCTGATTTACTGATGAAAGTAATTTTTTTGACATCATAGTGATAAGGATTGTATTACTATAGAAACAGTTGAGAACTATCTGTATTTCATTCATGGAGACCCTTGAAGATAATGTGATGAAGTGCATAAAGATATACTAGGAAATTTTGAAGAAGTTATGAATTTGGATGTTCTGATACATGAATTTTAATTGATATTACAACTAATGATGCATGTTATTTATAGAAAAGAATTGTAACTGTTGAGGAAGATGGTTACCAATGATGGGAAACCTTAAGTAGAGGATGACCATGGGAAGGCTGTGATTGAAACATTGTTGACAAGATTGTAAGAATCCCCCTAAAAGAACTGTTGATGAGGTAAAAATCAGAAAGAGGGTGCTAGCATCCAAGAATAGGTATGAAAAGATTGGGTAAGAATCCTTTCTGAAATATTTTATTGTCTAATGTTATGCACAAAATTTTAAAAGGGAAGTTGTATGCCATGGATACCCAAGTAGGGTATGATTCGGAAAGGAGAACCCAAGTGAAGGAGGAGTGACACTATGGCAGTGAAGACTAATCGTATGATTCAATAAAATTTGAACCAAATGATATCTGTTGACAAAAAAGGTCAAAAAACTTTACTAAGAAATCGTAGAAATTCCCTCGATCAACTACATATCGAGATCGTGAAGATCGTGACAGAGAACCCTGATCGAATCAAGTTAATCAAGAACCTAACAGAGGAGATGAACACGATTCATAAATTGTAAGGAAATCGATCTCAGTCATCAGATCGATTTCAAGATCCACTGGAGTTAATGGATCAAACGCCAGTCTTTCGATAAGATCGACGACCCACATTCATTGCAGGGATTGAATAGGCACACAAGTTATTGACGAAGTCGGTGCATGTAATTTAAACTCAGTACCGTTTTTTTTTTAGTTTGGGGTCCGATCGTAGATCAGATGACCCGCATCTATTGCAGAGATTGAAAGGAGAACTAAACCATAGACTAGTTGAGGTTCCACAATCCCTTGCAGCCATTGGATTTTGGGGAAGAAAGATCGTCATCGTCGATTTGCGGACAAGGGGTTTAGCTAGGATCATAGAACTGAGACATGGGAGTTGAAAAGGTAGAACTTGAAAATAATAGAGCTACAGTCATAGCTCTCAATCGCATAGAAAGAAAAATGGAGTCCTTCAGGCCAATCAAGGAAGGTAGAGTTTAGCACTCTATGCTAGACCGTGGTCGTGGGGACTGCCTCTATGGGAATAAAGGTGCTCATCATTAGCACATTGCATGGAATTAATTGAGGGAATTCATGTTGCATAAGAGGGAAGACAATGGAATTTTCAGTAAGGAAGGAGGACCTTCCAATTTTTTACTTACATTATGTAAGAATGGAAGGAAAACAAATTGGGTGGCCATAAGTGTTGTCACCCTAGTTATTAATGAAGGAAGAATTCTTAAAGGCATTGATGTGAAACTTTTGAGTTTCATGTGTACTGATTTGGGATCGATATCAGCCTATAGCAGGAAGTAAGGTCCTGCGGTAAGAGTGAATGAAACTGAATAAGCCATGTGGTGAAGAGGTTGGTTAAATTCCAACACACCATGGCCACGAACCTTTCATAAAGTGTGACAAATTTGAAATCAATGCAATACTGCATTGGGTATGAATGTGGTCGTGAATACTGAAACATTTGTTAAATCCTTTAAAATGTTGAATTATGTTTTTAAAGGTTTTGTATGTTGAAATGAGGCATAGGAAAGGAATTGGATTCCCTTTTCATGTTTATACAGATGTGATGAACTGCTAGTATGCATGGTTTTGAATATATATATATATATATATATATATATATATATATACACACACACACACACACACAAATGCATGAGAGACTAACAGTTTGTTTGGCTATGGAAAGAATGAATTGCAGGAAGCATAGGGTCATGGATATGGCAGTGATGTAAGCCCATAAAGAAGACCAATTTTCTGTTGAGCCAAAATGCAAGGAATGGTATTTTCCTTTTTGAGAAAGTGAATTTGATTGTTGGTATGCACAACTTTGAAATTGTTTGTGATGATATTATAAAGATATAACAAAATATATGTGCATGGGAAACTAAAAATTTGTTTGGCTGATTGAAGTTGAAAGTGCGGGAAGTAAATGGGTCTTGGATATGGCAGCGGTGTGATCCCATAAGGAAGACCAATTACTTGCTGAGTCAAATCGCTATGGGAAGGAAATTCCCATAATTATGAATCTGGTTCCTGTATGAAACAAATATGAAAAAAAAATGTGGAATTTGGAAAATTTGTGGGTGACAGATTTACAAGAAAATTTTGAATTTAAAATTTATAATGATGTCTCATGAGTTTTTGTATACCTGGGATATAGGTGAGAAGGAGAATAACCTTTATTCCTATCTATTACAATGCTGGGATAAGGAGTGTAACCTTCGTCCCTATCTATTACTGTGCCAGGAGAAGGAGAGTAACCTTCGTACCTAACTTTCATTGAGCCGAAAGAAAAGATCTGTCCAGAAAGGACAGATGATGAAAAAAAAAATGGCTACTATTGAGCCATGAGAACCCCGTGATAAGCCATGATCACCTAGAATATATTGTATTGAGATAACACAATACAAAGGGATGCCTCGGCAGAGAAACTTTGAGGGATGCCTTGACTATATGGCTCGATAAAGTCTCTGGAATTATTCCTGTGCGAGAAAACCTTGGCAAGGAAAGATGGATCACCTGAGGAACTATATAGCAGTGAAGGGGATGCCTGAGCCTGGGCCTGGAGGGTTAGTGTCTTCAAGGAAGAGGATACCATGATAGTTCTTGTAAACTATTGGGATCATGCATATGATGAGTAGCTCTTCTTGTGAAATAAATCCTTGGCAAGGAAAGATGGATCACCCAAGGGACTGTACAATAGTGAAGGCGATGCATGATCCTGGGCTTGGAGGGTGAGTGACCACAAGGAAGAGGAGACGTTGATAGTTCTTGTAAACAAATGGGATCATACACACAATGGGTGTGGAAAGGAAAAATAGTGAGCCTGGATAACAAGACAACCATGTGGATACAAATCCACAAACTACATTGATAATTATTGTGTTAAGATTATAAAATTGTTCCTACAAATTTGTATGAAATGTTATCACATGAGACTATGATTAATGCGCTTGTTGTCCCAGAATTTCTGAAAGCAGGTGACAAAGATTAAGGGTCTGAAAAAGGACTTGACTGAGAAAGAAGGATCAAAATTTATGAAACAGTTGAATGAGAAAGGCATGACAGGTTTTTTTGAGAAAGAACACCGAGGATGGTGTTCCTTTAAGGGAGGGGGAATTGTAACACCCTGTTTCCCCCAGCTTGTAATTAATGATAAAATATGATTACCATTTTGTGGCATGGGAACGGTGTAAATGTATTATTGAAGGAAGGTAAGATAGATACACATGGAAAACCAAAGAAGAGACACCAGACGAGAGCACAATCTCGTAAAGGAGATGCACAGATCTCTCCAGGGGGATAATGAATAGAAGGTTGCAAGCTTGATGCTGAATGGGCATCTGATAAACCTCACTAAGTGCATAATAGAGGGAAATATATGAAAGTTATAGAGAACAGAACATGAGTAGAAGATTAACAGAGAAAGACTCCTTGAGAACTGTGAGAGTTTTATGGTGATATCATGGCTTGGCACAGGCATGGCCAGAGTGCTAATAATGAATGCCTCTGAGCCTATGGTAGGGTGGAAGGATGAACTCCCACAGTCAGTTAGTTGGCTACCACCTGCAATAGATAAGTAATCACATATCTTGTGTATTTAAGTGGTACTATGAGTTAAAGTTGGATATCATATGAATGTTGGAGGGATGGTTATGTTTCCTTAATGATTTATACTGTATTTCCTTCTTTTGAATATTCTTGAATGTGAAATTAGGAAATTAGGAAATCATATGGATAAGAAATGTTTTATACTCGTAAACGCTTGCGTCCTGTGGTGGCTTAAGCTAGAGTCACGAACTGTATGTTCATCGACCTTGGACACAATTTCATGAACGCATGTCGACCCTCCTAGTCATTCTGAATCCCTTAAAGGACAGAGTCTGTTACGCTAAGGAGAGGTAGTGTAGATATGCACAGGCTCTCTGCGAGGCACCCAGAAACCAGGAACCACTTAATTTCTATACTTGATGAATGAGCACAAGGGGTACGTATAAATTCTTCTAAGTGTTAAGTCCAGTAGAAAGAGCGTAACGCTCTTAGGTCCTTCATAACCGATGAAGCTCAGGAAGGATAGAGAGATTCAAGTATCGAAAGGGAATATCCTTTAGATTGGAAGATGAATGAACCTGATCCGTTTGGGAGGATCGAAGGTCTGTCACGACCGTTAGATTTGAAGAAGGAGCACAGATGTTAATGCCTCGATTCCTTCAGTCTTCGAAAGTTTGACGAATGTTGGTAATCATCGTGAAGGGAACATATTCTATGAAATCCAAAATCCAAAGTTGTGATGCGATCTGGACCATATATCTAAGGATCTATTGGGACCGAACTTGACTGTCAGATCTATGAGTTAGGAGTTCATGCGACGGGAGAATTGCGCGTTGGTGTGACTAAACCCCCAAAACCCGAAGTAGCGATGAAATTTGGACTGTAGATACAAGGATCTATCGAGACCCTCCTTGACCATCGGATTGGCTATATCATAGTCCGAACATTGGGAGAATCGCACGTTGGCATGACTAAACTTTCGAAACCTGAAGTTGTGATTTGATTTGGACCGTTGGATCAAGGAAATTCGTAGACTGTCAATTTGACATGAGCATATTAATGCAAGGAGTATGTGGGAACTCGAGATCCCCTAAGAACTAAGGTCAGAAGAGATAAGTGCTTCTTAGAAGCATAGATCCACGTACTTTAGAGGAATAACCTATGGAGAAGTCAAGAGTTGAACACCCGAGGAGGTGGGAGTTGCAAAAATCCTAGCCGTCCATCGAGATAGGACACATGATGGGAGATTAGTGTTTCACTCACTCACAAATCATGAAAGTCAAAGGAAGAATCATGAGAACTCATGAGATCTGAACTAGTGAGTTAATCTGGACCATAGGATTATGGAATACCGTGGACCGTTKATMTGACTCTGTCAGAAGATTGGGATCATAAGAGTTAGGGTGGAATCACATCCAACTACCTGAGACACAAACTCACGATTTGATCACAACCGTCAATCGAAGGGAGWGTGTGGACCATATATTGGGTCTTGGAGGGAGTTTTCATATTGGACTTTACAGAAGGGAAGTGAACTTCCCTCGGGAGATGCAAAACACAATGTCCCAAAGCGCTTTGAAGTTGGGCCCCAGGTTATCACCCAACCTCTCAATCGAAGGAKCCTAGAAGGAGGAGCTAGCGCCTAAAGGATTMTCTTATTGGGAAATTGGAAGTCGGGAGTATCGGGTTTGGCCCATAGTAAAACACCCGAGGTCTAAGGTCGTGAAGTGCCTTTTGGATAGGCGTGTGGTCAAAACCGGTGGTCACGTGGAGGAAGCTTGCACCTGGTGCTAATTTGCACGGGTGAAGTCTCGCAAAGACCCGTGGATCAATTTATTAGAGATTACAGTAGGGAATTGAAGAGTTGCTTCAACTCGGGAATTTTGAAGGTCCATTGACCAATATTAGAGACCATGGATGGAGGATTCGACTAATTGAGGAAAAATAATTTTTTTTATTTATGCCCCATCGTGGGTGTGTTACAACCATGCCCATGGATGACCTTCATAGTCCATATGGAGTTGATAATGTAGGACCATGTTTATTATGTTTAACCATTGTTTACTATGGCACTATCACATTATAATATTGATCAAGTTTTGTTTGTCAGATTGCAACATTAGGTTTTGTTCATCACATGACATCGTAAGGTTATCTTCATCACATTGCAACGTAGGGTATTTATTTGTCACATTATGGAAATGGGAAATGGTCATCTCATTGCAATGGTGGTATATGTTTGTCACATTATGATATTGGGTTGCATACATCATATTGCAACAATGGGATATGCTCGTCACATTGGGGCATTTGGAAATTGTTCTCAGATTATGACGTTATAATATTTTTGTGACTTTGTGGCGATGACGCGATGTTCATCACATTGAGATGACGAGGCTATGCTTGTCACATCAGGATGTAGGGGATATGTTTGTCACATTGTGATGATAGGGCTATGTTCGTCACATTGTGATGGCGAGGTTCTGTATGTCAGAATGTGATGACACGGGTATATTCATCACATTGTGATGTTACTATGTTTTTAAGAATGTGATGCTTCTATGTTCATCACATTGCCACAATATGGCTATAGTCATCACATTGCAATGACAAGGATATCTTTGTCACACTCTGATGAGAGGGATACGTTTGTCACATTGTGACAATGAGGCTATCTTAATCACATTGCGACAATCAGGCTATGTTAATCACATTGCAACAATAAGGATATGTTAAACACATTGTGGTGTTACTATGTTTGTCAGAATGTGATGCTTATACATTCCTCACATTGTGACAATATTTCTATGGTCGTCACATTGAGACGACGAGGATATGTTCATCACCATGTGATGATAGGGATATGTTTGTCACATTGTGGCGTTACTTGGTTTGTCAGATTGTGATTCTATGTTCTTTGTAAAATTGAAAGATTACTATGCTTCTCTTGTTGCAATGTCATATTTTGTTCATGAGATTGCAACATCCGGTTATGTTTGTTACATGACAAGGTTGGTTTATTTTTAACACATTATGAAAATGAAGTTTTGGTGTTTCCTTTCTCACAAAGATAGGAAATTTGAACTAATGTTATCTATTGCATAAAATAAAAATTAGAATCATACTTGTTCTAAGGAGATTGATATCAAATCATCTTTGAATTTATATATGACAATTTTTACTTTTTCTAAAGACAAATAAAATTGTGTAACGACCCCATCATTACGACCACAACAGTTTTTTTTTTTTTTTTTTTAGGAGTTAAGATGTGACGACGACGACGACAATAGTTTAACCACAAAAATGAAGATGAACACAAGCATGCAGTCTAGGAAACAAGTTACTATGACATCATACCCAGGCAAAAAGACAACTGGCAAAACGTGCACAGAATAACAAGGAGGACGACTACCCACCCGACACAACAAGACCACACCAACAAGATAATGGACAACATCCCCATGCCGACGTCATGTATTAGACAAACAAATACTAGAACCTCAAGCTGTGCGGACCTAACGCTTGAAGGCATTCGACTCTTGTGGCAAAAGCAACTCGAACGCTCGAAAACACTCACACAAAGGCACCTACTCTAGCCAAGATTTCGTTCACCGCTATCCCCCAGGGCATGCCATGATCCCCTCATGAGGAATCATGTCATTCCCATGTCATAGATGCATCAATAATCTTGGCACAACACATCCCATATGGATCAAGGAATCTAGATAAATCTGATGCTCTAGAAACCGAATACTAAGAATAAACCACACCCATACCCCAACAACAGGTCGACGAAGCGCTAGAATAAAGACACGGGATGACGCAAGACAATTCCCGACATCGTCCATGACCCAACCAATCCCCCAGTCTAACTAGCCAACGATTACAATCTATTTTAACACGAGTTTCCATTCTAGATGGGGGCACATCTAAGTTACAACTAGTCATTAACTTAAATAACAACATTAACAATCTTAAAGTAGAATTCTATCATTATAACACTTATGAACAATTAAATCTCAACATGTAGTCTAGTTATACTGATCGAACTAACAATGCTAGTTGTCTATTATCATTGAGAAGGAAACTACTTACTAGTAACATCGCTATAGCATTTTAACAAGGCAATTAACATAGCAGTTACATAACAATTAATATAGCAGTTAACAAGGCAATTAACATAATGAATACCATAACAATTCATTTAGCAATAACAAGATAGTTTACATGACTATTGTCATAACAAGTAATATAGCAATAACAAGGCATTTAACATGTTATTTAGGATGCAATTGATATATCAATAAGAAGGCAATTCACATGACTATTAACATAACAATTAATAGCACAATAACAAGGCGATTTACCTAACTGTTAACCATTTAACTCGTTGTGGCATTTAATCAATAAGAATGAATCTGTTGACCATTAACATTGTTGTAGCAGTTGTTCTAGCCATTAATAAGGCAATTAATATAGCATTTACCATTGCAATTAACATGTCAATTAACAACAAAAAGGAAATGATTGACCATTAACCTTGTAGTAGCAATTGTTCTAGATTTTAATATGACAAATACATAACAATTAATCTAGCAATAACAAGGCATTTACCCAACTGTTAACCATTTAATTCGTTGGAAAAAATCTAGGCAATTAATGGACCCAAGACATCGTTGTAGCCATTATTGTCATTTCAAGGTTAATGGGGTAGTCAAAAATTGAGGCAAACTCGAGGCCTTTCAACTGCAAATGCCGCCCACAATTGATGGAAAATTCTGGGTGGATAACAGGAAAAGAAGTCATCTAAATCATGGCAATTTAGTGGTCAATTAAGGCGGAAACATAGTCATCAGTTTTAAAAGAAAAATTTGTGGGTGCTACTACAATTACAGTCAATCTTTGTTTGTCAAAATCATGGGCATTTACAACAACCTCAACCAGGGATTGAATGGAAAATTCATGGGCCTTCAACAGGAAAACACAGAAAAGTTTTTAAAGGAAAAAGTGGTCGATTCACAGCAAGTAAATTTATAATTTAAATGGCTAAATTCATGGGTGATTTCTACAGCAACACAGTTAATTTTTAATTATCAAAACTTTGTTCATTCCAACAAGTAAATTTATGATTTAAATGGCTAAATTTGTGGGTGATTTCTACAACAACAGAGTTAATTTTTAATTATCAAAACCGTGGCCATTCCAACAAGTAAATTTATGATTTAAATGGCTATATTCGTGGGTGATTTCAACAGCCACTAAGTCAACGATTTCAAGAAAAAAAAATCATGGGCGTTAACAACCACTGAACAAATGGTTGGGAGCAAAAAATCATGGGCGTTAACAACCACTCAACAAATAGTTTGGAGGAGTTTCATGGGCGGTCAAGTATGGTAATAAAAACCTGTGTAATAAAATTGTGGTAACCGTGCAGAAATAAAAATCCGTGACAGTCAAATCGTGGAAAAAAGCTGAGTATTAAAATCATGGAAATTAAATTTGTGGTAACAACAAGAAACACAGACAGTGATAAACATTTTCAATTGCTTGGGATACGCAACCAAAGGCGCCGATAGGGATCATAACTAAATATTTTTCAAAGAACTAAAACCATGGAAAAATTCAATCACAACCCAAGCAAAAAAAATTGCAGACAGGAATAACAAAATGTTTCTCATTTACAGGATACCATTTATACAACGTAGGGAGGGAAATGAAGTCGTTTTTGCATTGCTAGGATACCAATACAATGCAAATTATAATTTATCTAGGAATAAAAATGCAGGGTTAAAATTATTCTTCAATACAAACAAAGAGTTATAAATTGTCTAAGAATAAAAACGCAGGGTCAAAATTGATCCATCAAGATATAAAAACAGGGTAAAAAAACTAGATAATGATGAGATATAAGGATGTTGAGTTTAAGGAAAAACTTCGGCAACAATCACATTTACAGGGTTAAATAAACGCATCAGGGCACAAGGCAAACCATCAGCCAAGGAAAAACATTAGAGTTGGACAACTGACAGGAACATCCTTCGCCCATCATCCATGCACATAAAAGCAGGGCGTTTAGATCCATAGGTCTATTAACACCGAAGCGACGACCGTAGATCAGGCTCCTGGCCGACTGCTAAGGTGCGGACTGATGAGCTAGAGACAAAGAAAAAATAGACCACAATCAATCACAATAAAAAACCACAGGATGGTTAAGACATGTCGGGATCGAAGACCATGGGAAAAACAACATCGAGCTAATGGCTATGGGAAAATTTCAGTCATCAACTAGAATGCTAAGACAATCAGTTTACTTACCCAATTAAACATGCAGATCCAAAAGCATAAATACTACTAACAATCTACCATGCAAAAATAAAGAAAGCGTATCGTTTCCCAAATGATCTCTCTGAGTTGATGTCCTGCGCACTCTGTGCAACTCCCGCTGGTCGACCGATGAAACTTCACCAGTACCTCCTAGCCAACGCTAGGGGTACTCTTCTTCCCCCTTAGCCCCCCAAGCTGCAAAGGGGCCAGACACACTATCCAAAGATTCATCTAGCTCCCATCTCGCCTCGCAAAGCCGAGCTACCACTCCTCACCAATATTGGTATCCCAACTCCCACAATCTAAGTCAGACAAGTATATATTTCTGCAGTGTAACATTACACAAAACAGAAGAGATCCTTCCCCCTTATCCTCCCTCCATTATATAGAGTTTCCAACTCCTTTACCTTTCCAAAATTCCATTTAAATTAATGTTTAATAAATTAAATCCTAAAAATCCTCCCCATACAAGTGCCACCCATCCCCTTCATTCCTACATAAATTAATTTCTTTAATTAATTAATTACCCCTATTTCCCTCACCCACTTAGAGTCATTCCTAGAATCGCTCCTAGGTGTCCCCAAATTCTCTTACCAGTTTTAATGACTTTTCCCATTATTAAATTGCTAGTTCAGTTTAAATTAGAAAGCTCTTAAATGCTCGATACCTTACTAAGTTTGACTTTCTTCTTTTCTCCTTGTGTTTCCCTTTTCTTTTTATGTTTCCCTCTTTTCCTAGTTTCATAAATATTTTAGATTTCCCTCTTTCCCATTTTCATTTAGAACTCAAATTGGCGGGTGTATAAATTAACTTTTTCCCTTTTCCCTTTTTAATTAATAAATTTTAAATTATCATAAAATAATACAACAATTCATTCCCTTTTTAAATTTTATTCCAACAGATTTTTATGAATCAATTAAATTTCTTACTCCCTTCTTGTTACAAGATTTAACGAAGATTATATTTATTATTATTATTATTATTATTATTATATATTTAAAAAATAGATAAAATTTTACCACTAGCATAATTTAGACCTAGACCTTAAATTTTCGTGTTGGGCGACATTTTATTAGGGAAATTGTTTTAAAAATTTGTTATCACGTTATTCGTCCTAAGGCCATCTGGTTTCATTCAATTATCATTAACAACACGACGTGCCCTTCAGGACGCACCACGTGATCCAAGGGTGCCACTCGGCTCTTGACTGACTTGGTAGACATAAAAAACCCCTGGAGTCAATACTCCGCCAGGTGAACTTGTGGGAGACTAAGGGCCTCTAAGTAATAAGGCCCCCACCTTATTGCACACTGATCTGAAAACAGATCCAGAAGCCAGATAGGGCTTAAAAATGCTCAAAAATGAAAGTGCTCGGAATGCAACGAAACCTGTGCCATTGCGTCCGTCTCGTCTTCCTGAATCCGGTGGTATAATTTTTATCGCAAACAGAGTCCGTATGAGGAAGATATCGCCTTCTGTCCGAAAAGCCAAACAGGAAAATTTTGGGATGCTGACTGTACCTGTCCGTACAGTCTGTACAGACACGTGTCAGTCCGTACAGTGACACGTGGCACATCCGTACAGTGACACGTGGCAGGCCGTACAGTTGACGTGGCAGCTTGGGGACGCGACACGTGGCAGGCCGTACAGATGACGTGGACCAACCGGGACGCGACACGTGGCAGGCTTCCGTACAGGACACGTGGCGTCACCAGGACACGACACGTGTCATGATGATTTGGCGTTTTGGTCGTACGATCAGCCAATTATGAGGTGACATGTGTCACCACTCACAAGGTGACACGTGGCACGCTGACGTCAGCATGCTGACGTGGCGGATGACGTGGCATGACAGTTGGCGTACGGAGATGCTGACGCAGCAGAGACACGTGGCGTACGACAGGTTAACGTGGCGGCATATGTGGACCAATCACGTGATGACACGTGTCCTGTTCAGATTGGTTTAAAAACACCACGTGGTCCAGTCAGGGACTGCCACGTGGCACTTTGTCATTGGCTATTGGTTTTCAATGTAAAGTTTGTGGGTTTGGTCGCCGGCGGTTTTGAACACGGGACCTCCTCTTGGGCAGAGACTTA
>JASDQU010107250.1:159290-180303 GCA_032191745.1 Picea mariana | reverse complement strand
CCGAACTCCGTTATCAACCTGCGTTCTTATGGTTTGTTGTTCTTTACTGTTTTCAGATCTGCATATGTGTATTTGACTGATATATATATCCTCTTCTTTCCTCCTTCTTTCGTTAATTTCTCAAATGGTTAAAATACTCATGCAAGTTAAAACTCAACCATAATCATAAAAGATCCTGCATCGGATCACACACCCCTTAGAATCATTGTGAGAAACTGTCACAATCTACCCTCATGGCATCTTGGGTCCTCTCGAACTTCGTAAATGTTAACCTACAATTCGAGCCACGATGGGAGTGCTAGTAAGTTGTGCCAAGGATGTTGTCCACACCTATCCCTCAACATATTTGGTAGTCGTGCGTGACCCCTTTACTCGACATGTGAGTCTGGTCGGCAAGATATCGCCATCCTGCATCATTAGTGAATTATGTCAGAAATATATCCATATCATATCATCTAATCAGATGCACTAATATCACATATAAAACAATCAAACCCCATTAGTTCACTCCCCAACTCGATCCAGAGTCCAAGGGGTTCCATCGATGCCTTTGCATCCTCGAGGTCCAAAATCCTCCACACTTAGTAAAACTGAGTCAATAACACTTGTCTACGTCAATGCAACAAAACAACATGACATCAACCGATAATGCCTCATAATCAAAATCAAATGTTTTAATAGCATAATAATCTGGATCACTTGCGAGCAAGTGTCCTCAAAGAATAAGTTCATTCAGTGTGCTAGAGATGGATGTTATATACACCCCCTCTTGGTCTGAACTTCGTCCTGAAGTTTCACAATATAATTTTCGAAATAATGTGTATGAAAGTAACATAAGTCTATCTATCAAACAAAAATGGAAATTGTTGGCATATATCATATGCATCCTCCCAGGTCGCCGAGTGTGGACTATAGTTGTCCCACCAGACCTTGACCTGATCTACTGTTCGACATTGTAGATGTCGAATGCAGTGATCCAAGATGCATATCATCTCATCCATGAGCGTCCCCTCTTCTGCTACCTACAAAGAAATCATGTCAATAACATGTGTAGGATCACTAATATAATGTTTCAAAATAAATACATGAAAAACATTGTGCATAAGCCTCAAAGACTCAGGCAAGTCTAGCCGATGGGCCACGAACCCCTTTCTCTCCATAATCTCAAAGKCTCCCATGAACCTAKGAGAGAGTTTAGCTCCCTTTCCAAACTTGATCGAACTCTTATGCAGCTTAACCCGCAAGAAGGCTCGATTTCCAACCTTGTAACTATAGTAGACACAGTGCGCATCGGCATAACTCTTCTGTCGATCCTGCTCTTCTTTAATCCTTTGTCTTATTGTTTTCATTTTCTCTTCCATTTCTTGGATCACTTCTTGTCCCACCAGGATCCTATCCTCAAGCTGATCCCAACTCAAAGGCATCCGACATGGTCGCCAATAAAGGAACTTGGAAGGTGCCATCTTAATGGTGCTTTGGTAACTATTGTTATAAGTGAATTCCACCAGTGACAAGAATTATTCCCAACTCTTTTGTTGGTCCATCACCTACTTGAAAAACATGTCCTCCAAGGTCTGGTTCATTCGTTTGGTCTTCCCATCAGTATTTGGGTGATACCCAGTACTGAAGTTAAGTTGGGTTTCCAAGGCCCCTTGGAAACTCATCCAAAATCATCCGGTAAACACCAATCCTTGATCGGATATGATCCTGTTAGGCACACCATGCAGCCTCACAATCTCACTAATAAAAATTCTAGCTATGTCAGGTGTCCGATACGTCGTATGCATAGGAATAAAGTGAGAACTCTTCATTAGAGTGTCTACTACTATGAAAATTGATTCATGTCTCCTTGCTGTCAGTGGCAATCGAACAATAAAATCCATCGAAATAACCTCTGATTTCAATTCCTATTGGGTGTCTATGTTTAGCCTTTACCTGCTGAGACTCTAGATATCTGGCCACATAGTTGAATATTTCTACCTTCAATCCATTCCAGAAGAATAAGGGTTTAAGGTCCGCCCTCATCTTCATGACTCTTGGGTGAACCATGTAGATGGCTCTATGAGCCTCACTTAGGATCAAAATCCTCAACTCATTGTTCAGCAGTACGTAAATCTGATTTTTAAACCTCAATAATCCATCATCGTCAAATGTAAATCCTTCAAATATTGGTACCATCATTGTTTTTTGTTCGATAAAATCCTCGACCTTCTTGTACCAGTCATCATCACGTTGTAAAGTTACATCTTTTCACGTAGATTCATCTGAAGCGACAACACTGAAAATATGTGTGGTCTCCAACTCAATGAATTTTCCACTCGGTTCATTGTCGCTTTTATGTAAGTAATCTCGAATTCGTACTCGCTAAGCAATTCCGACCAAGGCAATTGTAGCACGTTCAGGTCACTTTGCGTAAAGATGTGTTGTAGTCCACAGTGATCTGTATTTAGTTCAAACTTTTGTCCAATAAGGTAGTGTCTCCAAACCTTCAAGGCATATACAATCTCTAACAACTCCAAATCGTGCATCGCTTAGTTCTCCTCATGCCTTCTCAGTTTCCTCGATATGTAAGAGATCACTCGACTGTTTTGCATGAAGACTCCTCCTAAGCCCTCCTTGGATGCATCGATGTATACCAAGAAGTCTGCATCCATGTCAGGGACTTTTAGTATCAGTTCCATTGTCAACAACTCCTTGAGCCTCCTAAATGATTCCGCGCATTTCTCGGTCCAAAAAAACTTCTTGTTCTTCTTCTGCAACTCCATGATCGGATTTTCTATCTTCAAAAATACCTCAACAAACCATCGACAGTATCCTTCTAAACCCATGAAGCTACGCACTTCCAGGACATTCGTCGGCATAGGCCATTCCATAATAGCCTTGACCTTTGCTGGATCCACGTTGATACCTTCTCCGGAGATGATGACATGCCCCAACTAGTGAAACCTTGATTAGTAAAACGAGCATTTGGACAACTTTCCATACAACTTGTGCTCCCAAAGACACTATAGTACCAAGTGCAAGTGCTCGTCATGATCCTCCGTCATCCGAGAGTAAATCAAAATATCATCAATGAATACTTGGATGAACTTGTCCAAGTACTCACGGAACACCCAGTTCATCAAACTCATGAATACCCCTGGGGTGTTCATCAATCCAAACGGTAAAACAGTAAACTCGTAATGTCCAAACCTCATCTTAAATGCGGTCTTAGGGACATCATCCTCCTTGATCTGTAACTGGTGATACCTTGATCACAAATTGATCTTTGAGAACACCATTGCACCCTTCATCTGATCGAACATATAATCAATCCTCAACAACGGATACTAATTCTTGATCGTTTCCTTGTTCAATTGACGGTAGTCAATGCTGAGCCTCCATGACCCATCCTTCTTTCATATGAAAATAATCGATGCACCCAATGGTGACAAACTTGGATGTGTCAATCCTAGGTCCAACAACTCTTTCAGTTACATTCTCAACTCCTGTAACTCTGGGGTTGACATCCGACAAGGCATTCTAGATATCAATTCAGTCCCCATTTTTAGGTCTATAGTAAACTCCAATTCCCTCTCCGGTGGCATGCCAGGTAACTCCTCTCGAAAGACGTCTGCAAACTCTCTCATCACCCAAAGGTGTTCTAGACTTTCCACTACTCCCTTCTTGTTTAATGCAAGGATCACATAGAGCTTACACCCCTTGTGCATGCTCTTCCATAGCTGCAAGGAAGAGATGAACCTTAGGGAAACTCCCTAGTTCCGACCTACAATCACTGGTCTTTTTCCCTCATCATCGACCAAGCTCAACCATTTTGTCTTATAGTTGAGTATCGCCTCATGAGATTCCAACCAGTCCATACGAATCATGACGTCATAAGATCCTAAGATCACGACGTACAGGTTGGCCCTGGTGACAAAATCTCCTAGGTTAAGGGTATAGCCCGTAACCTTTCCTCCAACCTTATGTTTGGCCCCCGAAGCCATCTCTATGAAGCTAAACTCATCATGTTCGACTGCCTTTACCTTAATCCTTTTTAGCACGAAACCCAAGATAAATCTCTTGGTAGCACCAGGATCAATCAAAATACTAAGGGTCTAGTCAGTGACGGTACCTGATGTGTCGAGCATAGTCGAATGGTCCTCTTCCTGGCGATTATTCATCGCTTCATGAATTCGATGGGACTTGCCCATATCTCCCACAGTAGTGGGTCCAACTAATCTAGACGCTCTAGTCCTCTCTACCAGGTAGTCACGCTGGTAGTGTGGCTCCCCACACCTCCAACACCCTTTCTTTAGTCCAGTACTCCTGGTAAACGAAGCAGAAGATGACAACCCATCGACCTGGAATCCTGGTTTGTTCTGCTGAACATGCCTAAACTGTTGCTACTACAGTTGACGTTGCTGCTGATGTTGTGGTCCCCGATAAGGGTCTACTGCTGAGGCATCGGTCGCCGAGGTGTAGTGAAAGTGGATCCCCTCTTGAAGCCATGATATCTAGATGTATGTCTAGATGGTGTCTGATGCTACTATGCACCCGATGACACCTTTCGTGTTGGTCTCGCTGGAGTCCTGCTTTGACCCCCGTTGATAAGCTCCTCCTCTGCTATGAGGGCCTTCTAGACAACATCATGCAAGGTTTGAGGCATCATAATCCTAACCTTTTCACATAAGATGCCAATAAGTCTGAGCATGAACCTGTTGACATTAAGTTTCTTAGTATTAAGGTGTGGAGCATACCGAAGCAGCTCCATAAAATAGGCCTTATACTTGGGAACCATACGACCGCCCTGTCGTAACGCATTGAAATCATTGAGCTGACGCTCAATGAATTCCTCTGATAAGTACCTCTCTCAGAACCATTCCTTAAACAATTCCCATGACACGTCTTTGACGGCCCTGTTCATTTATGGTAGGAGCGTCTTCCACCATAGAAGAGCGCGCCCCTTCAGTTGAAAGACCGCCATGCAGACCTTCATGTTCAAGGTATAGTCGCGAAGTGCAAAGAACATCGCTATATAGTCCAACCATGCCTCGACGGTTGTGTCGTCCAAGGCACCAGAGAATTCGACAAATTTTCCTTTCTCAAGCTCACGGTGAATGCTACCAGTACCAACCGGAGTGCGCGGTGGACCCTCAGGGGGTGCTAATGCTCTGGCCTCATCTCTATCCAAATGGTTGATCAGTGCCTTCAACATGCACTTGAAATATCTCATTATTCCAACCACATCCCCCACTGCTATCTGCTCCTGCCCGACAACCTGTTCGTCTCCCTAGGGGCTAGACCCATCAGGTGTGGGTTCTACTGGATGCATCGCGCCTCCTCCCCAACACCCCGTTGACTGAGTCAACTCAATTAGCAAGATTATAATCAAATCATATTAACGAAATCTGTAGTGGTCCCAAGTTGCGGGTTGAACCAGCTCTGATACCATATGTAACGACCCCATCATTATGACCACAAGAAATTTTTTTTGTTTGTTTTTTTAGGAGTTAAGAGGAAAGAGGTGACAACGACAACAATTTAACCACACCACTGATGACGAATGCAAGCATGCAGTCCAGGCAACAGGTTACTATGACACCAGACCCAGGGACAAAGACAACTGGAAAAACATGTGCAGAATAACAAGGAGGACGACTACCCGCCCGACACAACATGACCATTCCTACAAGATAAGGGACAAAATCATATCCTGACATCACGAACTAGATGAACAAAGAGTAGAACCTGAAGGTGTGCGGACCTAACGCCTGAAGGGGTTCAACCCTCGTGTCAAAAGAAACTTGCATGCTCGACAACACTCACATAAAGGCACATAATCTGGCCAAGATATCATTCACCGCTATCCCCTAGGGTGTACCATGATCCCGTCATCAGGAATCATGCCATTCCCATGTGATAGATGTGTCAATAACCTTGGTGCAACACATCCTATCTAGACCAATAAATCTAGATAAATCTGATGCACTAGAAATTGAATACTAAGAAGAAACCACAACCATACCCCAACAACAAGTCGACAAAGAACCAGAACGAAGACAAGGAATGACACAAGACAATTCCCGACAGTCTCCATGACCCAACCAATCTCCCATTCTAACTATTCAATGATTACAATCTATTTTAACATGAGTTTCCATTCTAGACGGGGCACGTCTAAGTCACAACTAGTCATTAACTTAAATAACAACATTAACAATCTTAAAGTAGAATGCTATCATTATAACACTTATGAACAATTAAATATCAACATGTAGTCTATTTATACTGACCGAACTAACAATGCTAGTTGTCTACTATCATTGAGAAGGAAACTTGTTACTATTAAGATCGTTGTAGCATTTTAACAAGGCAATTAACATAGCAATTACATAACAAGTAATATAGCAGTTAGCAAGGAATTAACATAATGAATAACATAACAATTCATTTAGCAATAATGATATAGTTTACATGACTGCTATCATAACAAGTAATATAGAAATAACAAGGCATTTAACATGTTATTTAACATGCAATTGATATATCAGTAACAAGGAAATTCACATGATTGTTAACATAACGATTAATAACGCAATAATAAGGCGATTTACCTAAATGTTAACCATTTAACTCACTGTGGCATTTAATCAATAAAAATGAATCTGTTGACCATTAACATTGTTGTAGAAATTGTTCTAGCTATTAATAAGGCAAGTAATATAACATTTAGCATTGCAATTAACATGGAAATTAACAAAAAAAGGGAAACGACCGACCATTAACCTTGCAGTAGAAACTGTTCTGGCGTTTAGTATGACAAATGCATAACAATGAATCTAGTAATAACAAGGCACTTACCCAACTATTAGCCATTTAATTCGTTGGCAAAAATCAAGGCAATTAATGGACGCAAGACATCGCCATTATTGTCGTTTCTAGGTTAAATGGGCAGTCAACAATTGAGGCAAATGTGAGGCCTTTCAACCACAATCGAAGCCCACAATTGGTGGCAAATTTGGGGTGGATAACAGGAAAAACAGTCATCTAAAACATGGCAATTTCATGGTCAATTAAGGCGGAAACACAGTCATCAGTTTTAACAGAAAAGTTTGTGGGAGCTACTACAATTATAGTCAATCTTTATTGGGCAAAACCATGGGTATTTACAGCAACCTCAACCATGCTTTGAATGGAAAATTCGTGGGCCTTCAACAGGAAAACACAAACAAGTTTTTAAAGGAAAAAGTGGTCAATTCACAAAATTTATGGTTTAAATGGCTAAATTCATGGGTGATTTCTACAACAACACAATCAATTTTTAATTATCAAAACCGTGGTCATTCCAACAAGTAAATTTATGATTTAAATGGCTAAATTCATGGGTGATTTCTACAACAACAGAGTCAATTTTTAATTATCAAGACCATGGTCATTCCAGCAAGTAAATTTATGATTTAAACGGTTAAATTCGTGGGTGATTTCAACAACCACTCAGTCAACGTTTTCAATAAAAAAAAATCATGGGCGTTAATAGCCACTCAACAAACGGGTGGGAGCAGAAAATAATGGGTGTTAATAGCCACTCAACAAATAGTTTGCAGCAATTTCGTGGGAGGTCAAATTTGGTAATAAAAACCTGTGTAATAAAATCGTGATTATATAACAATGGTAACTGTACAAAAATAAAAATATGTGACAATCAAATCGTGGAAAAAACGTTGAGTATTAAAATCATGGAAATTAAATTCGTGGTAACAATAAGAAATGCATACAGTGATAAATGTTTCCGATCGCCTAGAATACCCAACCAAAGGCGCTGACAGGGATCATAACTAAATCTTTTTCAAAGAACTAAAAGCATGGAAAAATTAAATCGCAACCCAAGCAAAAGAAATTGCAGACGAGAATAACAAAATGTTTCTCATTTCTAGGATACCATTTATACAACTGAGGCAAGGGAATGGAATCGTTTTTGCATTGCTAGGATACCAATACAACACAAATTATAATTTATCTAAGAATAAAAACACAGGGTTAAAATTTATCCTTCAATAAAAATGGAGAGTTATAAATTGTCTAAGAATAAAAATGTAGGGTCAAAATTGATCCATCAAGATATAAAAATGGGGTAAAAAAATGATAATGACGATTTATAAGCATGTCGAGTTTAAGGAAAAACTTCGCCAACAATCACATTTGCAGGGTTAAATAAACGGATCAGGGCGCAAGGCAAACCGTCAGACAAGGACAAACATTAGAGGTGGAAGGCTGACAGGAACATCCTTCAACCATCATCCACGCACAAAAAAACAGGGCGTTGAGATCCACAGGTCTATTAACATCGAAGTGAAAACCGTAGATCAGGCTCTTGGATGACTACTCAGGCACGGAATGATGAGCTAGGGACGAAGGAAAAATAGACCATAATAAATCACAATAAAAAACCACAGGACGATCAAGACATGCCAGGATTGAAGACCATGGGAAAACCAACATGGAGCTAACAACTATGGAAAAATTTCATTCATCAACTAGAATGCTAAAACAATCAATTTCCTTACCCAATTAAACATGCATATCCAAAAGAATAAATCATACTAACAATCTACCATGCAAAAATGAAGAAAGCATACTATTGCCCAAATTCCTGGTCTAAGTTGATGTATGCACACTCTATGCAACTCCCGCTTACCGATCAATGAGACTTCATCGGTACCTCTTAGCCAACGCTAGGGGTACTCTTCTTCCCCCTTAGCCCCCTGAGCCGCAAAGGGGCCACACACACTATCCAAAGATTCAACTATCTCCCAACTTGCCTCACAAGGTTGAGCTATCACTCCTCACCGAGTTGGGTATCCCAACTCCCACAAGCTAAGTCAGTGAAGTATATATTTTTGTAGCATAATGTTACGCAAAACACAATAGGTCCTTCCTCCTTCTCCTCCCTCCATTATATAGATTTTCCAACTCCTTTACCTTTCCAAAAGCCCATTTAAATTAATGTTTAATAAATTAAATCCTAAAAATCCTCCCCGTACAAGTGACACCCATCCCCTTCATTCCTCCATAAATTTATTTATTTAATTAATTAATTACCCCTATTTCCCTCACCCACCTAAAGTCACTCCCAGAATCGCTCCTAGGTGTCCCCAAACTCCGTTACCGGTTTTAATGACTTTCCCCATTATTAAATTGCTAGTTTAGTTTAAATTAGAAAGCTCTTAAATGCTAGATACCTTACTAAGTTTGACTTTCTGCTTTTCCCCTTGTGTTTCCCTTTTCTTTTTATGTTTCCCTCTTTTCCTAGTTTCCTAAATATTTTACATTACCCTCTTTCCCCTTTTCATTTAGAACTCAAATTGGCAGGTGTATAAATTATTTTTTTCTCTTTTCCATTTTTAATTAATAAATTTTAAATTATCATAAAATAATAAAACAATTAATTATGTTTTTAAATTTTATTCCAACAGATTTTTATGCATCAATTAAAGTGCCTACTCCCTTCTTGTTACAAGATTTAGCGAAGATTATATTTATTATTTATTTTTTTTTTTATTNTATATATATATATATATATATATATATTTAAATAGATAAAATTTTACCACTGGCATAATTTAGACCTAGACCTTAAATTTTCGTGTTGGGTGAAATTTTATTAGGGAAATTGTTTTAAAAATTTCTTATCACATTATTCATCCTGAGGCCATCTAGGTTCATTCAATTATCATTAAAAACACGACGTACCCTTCAGGACACACTAGGTGCTCCAAGGGTGTCACTCACCTCATCTATTCCCTTGCGTGACGTGCCCTTCAGGAAGCACTACGTGCTCCAGGGGTGCCACACACCTCTTTCCATTTTTCTTGCATGACGTGCCCTTCAGGATGCACCACGTGATACAAGGGTGCCACTCGCCTCGTGACTGACTTGGTAGACATAAAAAACCCCTAGAGTCAATACTTCGCGAGGTGATCTTCTGGTAGACTAAGGGCCTCTAAGGAATAAGGCCCTCGCCTTATTGCGCGCCCCTTAGAATCATCATGAGTGACTGTCGCAGTCTTCCCTCACGACATCGTGGGTCTTCCCGAACTAGGTAAACATTAACCTATAGTTTGAGCCATGACAAGAGTGCTAGTATGCTATGGCAGGGTTGTTTTCCACACCTCTCCCTCAACATCTCTGGTAGTCATGCATGACCCCTTTAATCCACATGTGAGTCTGGTCGACAAGCTATTGTCAGCCTACACCATCAATGAATCATGTCAGAAATATATCATTGCAGAGGAGTTCCACAATACTAAAACCAATATTTTTTTTTGTTTTTTTGACTTTAGAAAAACTTTTGACATGGTTCCTAGGAAAAACCTTTGGAATAGGTTGGAAGAGATAAAAGTGCCTCTCGAGTTGAGGGCTGCTGCAATAAGGATGTATGAGAACTGGTCAAAAGAGATTAACTGCAATATCAGAGTCAAACAAGGTTGTCCCTTGTCCCCTACCCTTTTTGGCATATACATTGATAAATTAGAAGAATGCTTGGAAAAAGCAGGTTATGTCGACCCTACTCTCACTGGTATAGTCATCAACCTTCTTCTTTATGCTGATGATATCGTTCTTATGGGAAGGAGTCCCCATGATCTTGAAAACCAACTAAGAATCCTCAAATATTTTTGCTCCAATATGGGTATGACTATTAATACTGATAAGACTAAGGTCATTATTATTAAATCCAATAATATCCCTTATGATACCTTGTTATATGACAACAACAACTTGGAGGAAGTGACTTCATACAAATATCTTAGAATTTATATTCACCACAAGCTTAATTGGAATTATAGCATTGAGAAAAGGATTATTGGGGGATGGAAAGCTTATTATGGGCTTGAAAACAATTGGAAATCAACTGAACTTTGGAGTTGGGATAAGAAGAAACTCTTTTTTGAGACTCTTGTTACACCTGTTATTCTTTATGGATGTGAATTCTAGGGCTGTAGTATCTCTCGTGAATCTTGGAGAAAGATAGATCAAATACAAAATAATTTTATAACATATAATCTCAAAATTAAAGGAAATACGCCCTATCCCATTCTCCTCGTAGAAACAAGCCTCTCCCCTATTGAGAGCATGACTATGACTAGATACCTAATGTATAAGAACAACTTAAACAACATGGAAGACAAGAGGCTACCTAAAATTGCTTCCAAATCAAGTCATAACCACCATCGACTCAAGCGAGGATGGAATAGAGACGCCCGGTCTTGGCTAAACTATTGGGGAATCACGGAAGAAACCATTTTGCAGAATAAAGACACTATTAAAAAAAGCGTCAAATGAAAATTTAAGGAAAAATTGTGGTGTGATAAAGAGTTGGAGGAAAAAAGAAAATTAAGGTATTATAAAGATGTAATGAACCCTAATCTAGAAGATCAAAATTATCTATCTGTTTTGCCAAGTGTAAAGAAAAAAATAAGCATTTCTAAGATAAGAACAATTTCTCATGAGCTTCATAGTGAAACTAGGTGTTGGTGAATTCCTAAAACGCCATGGGATGAAAGAGTGTGTCACCTTTGTGACATTAAGAAGGTTGAATATGAAAAGCACTTTCTCTTAGATTGTCCAACCTATACCCATATTAGATCTCATTTTCAAAATGTTGATCACACTACCAACCTTCCTAACCTCTTAACTCAACAAAAGTATGGTGATCTTGGAAAGCTTCTCTTAATGTTTTTCGAGCACAGAAACAAAATTGTAAAGAATCACCAGTAATCACTTACCCTCTTAAGGTCCGATAAACCAATTAGTGAACGTTAATCATCATCATCATCATCATCATCATCATCATCATCATCATCATCATCATCATCATCATCATCATCATCATCATCATCATCATCATCATATCATCATATATATATATATATATATATATATATATATATAACTTTCATTAAAACCAAATATAATGAAAATAATAAATTATATACAAGTGTTAAACCATATTTTGAAAACATAAAAATAAATAAAAGTGTCTTATGGCCATTTATAACCATTCCTATTATATTTTGAGTATATAATATATAGTTAAAAATTATTTTTTATATAAATAATTATAACCATATAAAAAATTTTAACATATAAAAATCTAAAAATATTGTTTATTACTAGAAAAATATGAAAAAATTAAAATATAGTTTATTACTTTTATTCCATTAACAAATACATATTTAACCTAAAAATATAAAACTAAAAATTTAATATAACAATATAAAAACAAAAAATATAATTTATTTCTATTATTCCATATATATATATATATATATATATATATATATATAATTTGGAATCTTTAAAATTAAATTATATAAAATAAATCGTAAAACAACTAACCCAAACTATAAATATAATAAAATTATATAAAATAAACTCTAATACAACTAACCTCAACTATAACTATAATAGAAATAAGCCTAAATTTAATTTGACTCTAACACTAACTCTAATAACTCTAAAAATATATTATTGATATATTATTTTTGACATGGTTAATTATTAATATTAATTAACAATTATTGTATAAAATATATGTATTCATAATATACATATATACTAGTAAAGTGTCTTATATAATATAGTTAATTTATGTATATTAATAATAACTAATACCCTTATATATTAATAATAAATTAAGACCATTGTTAATAACTATTATTAATAATAGTATTAATAACCATTAATATTAGAATTAATAACCATTAATATTAGAATTGATTAATATTACATTAACTCCTCATATTAATAATATAATATAATATAATATGAACCACTTTTCACTATAATAATATATTATTAATAACCCCAATCTTAATAATCTCAATATGACGGTGAAAATGAGGGTGCTATGAATATTAGAAAAAAACATAKTAGTGGGGATGTGTACACTTTTGCAATTAATTTTTTATTCCAAATTAAAAAATTAATATGAAAAATCATTTTCCTTAAARGGCAACTATCTTCATATTTTCTTTATCAACTCATCAAAATATATTATAACTCTAACCYTAAAATTTGTCTTAATACAAATTCTGATACACTCACCAACATACAAGATACACTTTTGTAATTAATTTTAATTCAGTTTTTATTCAAAATTAAAGGATTAARATTAAACATCATTTTCCTTTAAAGAGTGATGAACTTCATATATCTTTTATTAACTCCATGAAAATATATTAATTTTTTTTTAAAACCAACGTGGAGTCACCACATACACCTCATTTAATTTTAATTCAGTTTTTATTCAAAATTAAAGTATGAATATTAAAATTCATTTTAGGGTGACGACCTTCGTATCTTCTTTATTAACTCAAAATATATGAAAAAAACTTTAAAACCAACGTGGTTTATGCAAACCAATGCGGTATGTGCTAATTAAATAAAACCAACTTGGTTGAATCTTTACATTTGTTATGAAAAGAGTAATCATAAAGTTAATTGATGAGGTTTTTTTATGGATCTGTCCAAGGTTTTTTTGAGTTGGTGTTTGTTTCATCAGGAAATATATCTTCAAGCTTATTCATCTCAGCAGCCATTGTAACCGGTCCCTTGTATAACTCTTCTAATCGGAAATCCATTGAATAGTACGGTGGAGACGAGAGAAGATTCCACACGGGAGACAATAGATAAATTAAATATAATAAAATCTAGTCTAAAGTAGTTGTATCTTCTGCAAAATAAAAACAAAAAAAATATTTGGTGTCCGACAAAGAATAGGTTGAACTTTTCATTTTTGTTTCAATATAGCGAGGAAATAATTAATGATTATATTAATATTCTCAAAACACATTGTTATTCTGTAGATCTTCTTATCATGTAAATCCATAAGAAGCATGCATGTCTTGTAAATTAAAAAACACATTGACATTTTGATGTTATTCTTATTATGCCTTCACATGGTTTGAAAATTCAAATTTTTGGACAGAAGTTCGGAAATCCTTTTTTAGAGATTTCATATCTAACTCTCATTTTCTAAGAAATATTTAGGTTTCTTCCAATGAAACTGAAACTACATAAGCTAATTGCAATTTAGGTTTGAGGTCCTAKTTATAAGAAACATAATACATGAATCCCTCGTTAATTGTTGAATCTTGCAGTCTAGATATCATACATATATAATATTCCTTCTCAGCATACATATCAGTGATGTAGTTGTACACACTCTGATTACAAGACCACAATTAGATGTTTAAAACGCTGTCATTGATGACTTACATATAACCTCCTAAATACCCAAGTTGGTGTGCTTAGTTTTCATATATAGAATTCTATTCAACAAAGCCAAAAATTCCTCTAAATCGTCTTCGACATTACCCATTGTTGCCCAGTGGAGTTTGGCCTCTACTCATTCTGTCTCAGTGTTTGAAGCCTCTTTTTCACTAGATGCACTTGATTCCAAGTCGAACTTGCACGAGACCATGAATCCAACATTACTTTCAAAACCTAATCGTTAGGGTTCCTCCCGCTCATCTTCATGCCATGCTTTGACGCATCATGTGTTTCTAATCGAGCGTTGCTCTTGAAGGAGCAATTATTCTTGAGGAACAATTGTCTTCTGTCGTATCATGATCCCTTCACATGGTGGCCAAATGAGGAACAACCTTCTTTAATTCAAAAATAAATTAAAATGAAACCCTTGCCCCAATATGTGATCTGTGGCGTGAGAGGAGCGAGAGGCGTGAGGTAATTATCCAATGAAGTTTTGTATACATATTAATTTTTGTTAACCACGTAAACGTGGCAATCAATGGTTAGGGCACAAATTTTTTAATATCATTAAGTAAAGGTGAGAAAGTAAATAGCATAAAGGATGGATTTCTAAATACGAAGATGTTATAAACATTAAATCTTATTCATTAATTTGGAGACTAGACAAAAAAGCATATTTAACTATAAACTATAAGATTGAAATTTATAATTAAAGGTTGATGAATCCATCAATTCCAATAAAGAGACGCCTATCCACCTAAAGATTGTAGTGAATATTATATTCTTGAACCAAACAAAAAAAGAAAGAGAATATGTATTTTTGTATTTTTTACATTATCTTGTTGTTAAAGTCATATTAGTTGATAATTTTCCTTATTTCAGTGTTGATAATTGTAGAGTATATGTTATATTTTTTTCATGACCAATCTCACTGCGTCGGGGTGTAGGGGGTTGTATGGGGACCAAAAAAAAATTGAACATTTTTTTACATATGTTTTTAGTGGTATTTTTTTCTTTTACCGATTTTGTGATACATAAATAAATTACTTGCTAAACCCATGATTTTTTAATTTCAATTAAAGAATAAGGGTTCATAAACATAAGGTTGATTAATGGTTGAAAACTCATCACGACCCTCGTCTCAATGGACCTCTGCAAAAACAAAATGGTTGCCAAAATTGTAACAACTCTAAGTAACTAATCAATTGCCATGATTTAAATAATTGGTTAATGTATATTAGTTTAATTAATTAATTGATTAATCATCATGGTTAAATATTTATTGAATGTTTATTAGTTTAATTAATTAATTTCATGATTTAATATCTGTTTAATAAAATTCATCTTAATAAATTATTAATTATTATTTTGTATCAGAAGATCAACCCATTAATGAAAAGGGAATAAGGTGGTTGATACCTAATTGAGGGAGGGTAGTTGAGAATTAAATGAAGGAAGAAGCCGGTGAATGATGGGAGGGGAGGATAAGGCAAGGGGGGGAACATTATTTTGGGGGTATTGTATTACTGGCTCTGTTTTGGTGGATCTCGTTGCGTGGTTTGTTGGCGGATGTTGTTGTGGTTTTGTTGAGGATCTTGTTGGAGGTCTGTCACAGGGGGCACCAGGGGGCACCAGGGTTGCTGGGGATTTTGGGCTCGGAGGGCCAGGAAGCCGCAAGGGTTCCTGGAGCTAGGGATCCGAAGAGGCTCTATTCCTAGCTGGCTGGGAGGAAGAGATTCAGTTTTCAGGTAGTTTCAAGTAGTTTGCAACAATAGGAAAGAAAGGGACAAATTTCTTCTTCAAAAGGTATTTTTTCTAGTATTAATTTTGTTCAGAATGAAAGTTATGATATGAATTTATGTATGGAAACTGTGTGATATGTTGTGTAATCTATTTTGTGGCTATTTTGGACTGTATAAAATGAGAATTTAATATTTAGCTGGTTAATTTTCTAGAACTTCAACATAAATTAGTTAGATTTGTTGTAATGCAAACAAAAATAGAAATTTGATGTTGTGTTCAAGAAAGGAAACATAATTTAGATTATAAATTTACCATTTAACTTTGAAGCCTTAGTAAATGGTCTTACACATGGTATCAGAGCTCTAGCTTAAAATCTGGAGCCAAGGGCCTACCTAACCACCCATCCTCTTGACTCTTGACTGAAAGCTATGTGATGTGACCTGTAAACAACCTTGAAAACCTACAACCCTTGAAACCCTTAAAAAAAAAAAAACAGCCTCGAAACTCTCTTAAACTTTAAAACTTTTTGACCTGTACAATAAAATCCATGAAAGGGGTTATGTAAACAGAAACAATTACACACAAAAATACTCTGTATATAGAAAAATAAAGGAGTTTGTACATAAATGTATATAAATCTAGGCCAAGCTCTAGCTGCACCTAACCTGCAAGCCAAGCACACAATTTATATATATATATATATATATATATATATATATATATATAAACAATATGCACGTTGAAAATGGAAATGGTATAATACTATACATATTTAATGTGTTAACTGAATTCTAACACTTGTTTCAAATAAACAAACAAATAATAAAACAAAAGATATATATACATATATGTATATATATCGATTCTTCTGAGGAACTTCTAAACAAAGATATAAATAACCATATATAAGAGATATGTATTTAAACTATATAAAAGTAATAAAAAATAAAAAAAATAATACAAAAAAAATTTATTGGGCTCGAAGGCCCAACATCCTTTTATCCATGCCAAGCACCCAAGGGCCATACTAGGCACTCAAAACAACACAACGTCAACAACAAGTCTGAGACCAGGCACCAAAGCACAAGGAGGATCCCACAAGGGGCATTCTATTTGCACTACGCGTATAGGCCCAATATCCAATTATCGAGCTAAGCCCTAAGTCATCACACAACACAAAGCCATCGACCAATACACAAATCAAAAACTAGCACCAAGGTCGAGACCAAAGGCCAAGCTAGGCCAGACCACGAGGGAAATTTTTCTCACACTACGTGTTCGACCCATTTTTTGTTACAGGGATTATATTGTTTTAGTAAAATATTGGGCATTGAGACCAATCTCTAAGTCCACAGGGAAAGCACACAGGCCAAGCAACCAAGAAATATACCATGTCACATACCATGCAATGCCAAGTCAAGTGTCGAGCCCAAAGCCGAGAAAGAATCCATGAGGGGCGCCATAGTGCATAACGCGTCACATTTTCGTGCTCATAGGACTCGAAACCACGACTTGTTGGTCGAATGTGTCAAGGAAAGAGTCAACACTGAGTTGAAGCTCCTGAATTCCACAAGCTAAGCCAACAAACCCAACACTCTGCGTTAAGCCATAATACCATTCCAAGTGCCGAGCGAGAACCACGACGGAGGAGCAGAGGGAGCGGCCATGGCGGCCGACTGTGTAGGCAGGGGCCTCGCAAGAGGAAAACCGAGTGGGAAAATGAGAGTTTAGGGTTTAGATAAGGAGAGAGGGAGGAAGCGAGGGCGGGCACGTGGGCTTCATGCGTACCCACACTTTTTTATTATTATTTTAATTTATTATTTTTATTATTATTTTTATTATTTTTTTTTATTTTTAATTGTATTTTGATTATTGTAATTCATATTTTTTATATTATTTAATTATTATTTTAAGTTTTATTAAATTTAAATTTTAATTGCTTAAATTAGTTTAAATTTTCATTATTTGATACAACAAAAAAACTTATTTAGTTTAAATTTAGTTTAAGCTTTAATTATTTAATAATAAAACATGGTTTAAGCTTTAATTAGTTTAAGCTTTAATTTAATAACAAAATTTAGTTTAAGCTTTAATTATATATTTAAATTTATGTTTTAAAATAAAATAAAAGTAAGTATGATTAATCAAAGGTGATTAAGTATGTTTTATAAGTATAATTAATGTGATTAATTCAAAGTGCTTAATCAATTGAAATGATTAATTAAATTAGTGATTAATTATGTACTTATTGAATTAATCACTAAGAATAATATTAATTTTCGGGATTAAATTGAATGTGTTGATTAAGATGATTGAAACTTAGGTTAAAGTTTAGTCTAGATTTTTAGTTCTTAATAATTAATCAACATTATGTTGAAAATCACATTAATTAGTTTCAAACGAAAAGTTTAAGGACTTAGACCAGGATAAGCGGGAGGGGGCTTCATGCACACCAGGAAGGTAAGTTAGAGGAATTGTTGAGTGTGGTACAGCGCTAGTGTAGCTACCAGATGAGGGAGTCAGTAGTTTTCTTAGGCGAAGACATCGAGATTAGATGCTTTAACCCTAACCTAACCACTTCCCCTAAAGAGAGTAACGTCTTTTTACAGACAAGTAAAGAAAAAACTTACACCTAACCATGTTTTCAAGTTTAAGTTGTGCAAATGTGAATTTCCTTAGACTCTCCCTGAAAAACTTTTGGTTGATGCAGATTCAATTATAAAGGATGGCTAGGACTCGAGGAAATCGATGCAGAGGGGCATCGTCGCAGGGACCGCCAGTGTCGCCACCACCATCGCCTGAATTAGCTCTTATTATGCACTTTTTGGAGGCCATAAATGAGACTTTAAAGGGGATTCAACCAGTAGGGATCAAAGTGGAGCCCCCACCATCTAGAATGGGTAATCCTAAAGCGTCTAGGGATTCAGGGGGAGGGCCTCCAACCAAAGACATCACTAGATAATTGTAGAAGATCAAACTTCGAGAGTTTGCTGGGGGTCGCGCCAGTGAATGTGAAGAGGCTTGGTTGGAAGGAATGACAAGATGTTTCGCCTTAAGAGACTATACTTCCACATAAAAGGAGAAGATAGAAATCTTTCAGTTAAGGGACAATGCCTTGAACTAGTGGGGAAACATGGAGAGACAGTTGCACCTTACCCCAAAAACTGTCTCTTGGGAACTTTTTGAGAAAAGGTTCCGAAAGAAATATCTACTAGCTTACTATGAGGA
Organism: Picea mariana; assembly: GCA_032191745.1. Classification (NCBI taxonomy): domain Eukaryota; kingdom Viridiplantae; phylum Streptophyta; class Pinopsida; order Pinales; family Pinaceae; genus Picea; species Picea mariana. Next base: position 161,079 of record JASDQU010107250.1, on the reverse strand, counting down.
ATAACAGGTGGGAGCATTTCATGCTCTAGTATAGAAAAATAGGACCGTGGAAGAGTACAAGATCAGGTTTATGGAATTGGTAAAATATGTTTCGTACATGGATAATGATCAACGACATACATAACACTTTATCTATGGGTTATATCCTAAGATAAGGGCCATGGTGCAGATGTGGAAACCGTCTCCAGTAGCGAAAGCAATTGAAAATGCACGTTATGTGGAGGAACACATGAAATTAAATGGAGGTACGAGATCGACATTTCTGCATCATCCTGGATTTGTGGGGAAGGCCCTTAGGACCTTCTCTAGGGGAGGGATCTCTAGGCCACCTCCTTATGGTAATAGAGTTGCACCAAGGATAGTTTCCATGGGTATTTCAATGGCAGCAAGTGCAGCATCCCATTCATCACCAACGACACAAGTCGGTCCATGACCATCTCAGGGAGCAACTAGTAGGGGCAGGGGTTCTAGGGAAAGGAACTCATTTCAAAGACCATCACAGAGAGTGCGCAGGTTCCATCTTGTGTTACATGTTGGGGGTGTGGAGGACTCCATTACCAGCGTGACTACCCAGAGTTGCAAGAATGATTTGTGCATAGAGAAGGAAAGGCCCCGATGGGAAGAGCAAGTGGTAGCCACCAGATTTATGCAGCAGTTTATAATTGCCAGGCAGAACATCAATCCATGATGGTGGAGTCATTAGGTACACTAAAACATTTCAATGTTAAAATTTTATTTGATTCTGGTGGTATAGATAGTTTCATTTCACTATCTGCATTAGAAAAGAGTGGGTTGGCATCCTATGAGCACAATGAATTTAAACAAGTCGAGATGGCTTTGGGGGGAAAACAAGCGGTACGACCTAGCATTGATAATTGTCTAGTAGACCTAGGAGTGTGTACTACCAGGTTGAAGGTATACGTCACTGCGCTCGGGACATATGACCTAATCACTGGAATGGATTGGTTAGAAGCCCATCGAGCTATGGTAGATTTTTTTGCAAAAAGGGTGATTTGTGTTGACGATGAAGGAAGGCCAATAGAGATCCACAGTGTACGGAGAAGGGTTGTAATGTTCCCCAAAATCCCCATAATTTTTTTTTCTTTCTCTTTTGATTATTATAGTTTTCTCATTCATCATTCTCCACTCTGTTTACTGTTTGTCAATGTGCCTATAATACCACCCATACTGAAACTTTATGGTGTATTTATAAGGATTTAATGGTTGGTTATTTCATTCCTATTCGCAACATGGTTATAAATCTTCTTCTTATTAACCCATCGTTGAAGGTTTAGGACTTACTATCTCTAGCATTATTTCACATGTTTAAATAAAAAATTATGCTTGTTATAAGCTATAGTCGCACTCTTCTTACTATATACTATAGTCACTTGAAAGGTGTCTTTTAATTTATTTAGCATGACTATGTACCTTGTGCAAGTCTACTAGTTTGTCTAAAAGTACATATAGGGTACTTCGTGAAACCTTTAGGTTCTGAATCCCTTCTCGAGAAGGTCCCATCTCATAACCTTACTCATTCATTGAGTGTACCTCAACAATTAGGGAGCTAGACTAGACCCCTCCCATTTCGAGTATGTGAGGTATTCCATCTCACACGTAGCCATTGTATGGGGCACGAGAGGTTGGAGTTAGGTGGTTTGGTTTGATACTTGGCACACATTTCTCTTTCATAATAAAATAACAAGGTTGGAGTAACTAGGTTTGGATGTGATTTTCCATTCCGGCATATACGAACAAAATATGAAACGAATGATTCTGAGTGAAAACA
>JASDQU010107250.1:140124-159270 GCA_032191745.1 Picea mariana | reverse complement strand
CACGTAGCCATTGTATGGGGCACGAGAGGTTGGAGTTAGGTGGTTTGGTTTGATACTTGGCACACATTTCTCTTTCATAATAAAATAACAAGGTTGGAGTAACTAGGTTTGGATGTGATTTTCCATTCCGGCATATACGAACAAAATATGAAACGAATGATTCTGAGTGAAAACAGACCCATGTGCCTTAACTAAATATCGTCCTTACTCAATCAATGGCATTCTGGAAATGCAGAGATGACTGTCATGTATTAAATGAGTCCAGACTGCTATATTTACATTTTTCTTGTAGTGCCTCTGCCTAAGCCTCCTACTCCACGTATAGTCCCATTGGGTCCTTGACACCTTTCCCTGGCCACATGGTCTGGGTACTTCGCGCCATCCCCTTTCATTACTTCCGAAACAGGTCCTTCCATAGTTATCGCTGAGAGTTTCTTGGTTCAAGTGACTTAGAGGTAAGCACCATTGAAAGGATTTCTATTATCTCTCTTCTATTTCATGTAAGACTCAGGCACACTATGGAATTTGTTTTTTGATTTTGTGAGCGAGGAGGATCACCATCTACATCGCCATTATACCAGTAGTTTACTCACACCCACCATCCACATCTACGTACTAAATTTTGTTTAGATGACTACTGATTAAAAGATTTTGTTGACTCTTTGGTTGTTCTCAGTATTCTTGAGGTTTGGAAAATAGGGTTATCCAGACTCAGACTGAGTGTTTACCAATCTTTGGGCGGATTACTGAGAGTCTAGTTCTTGGTGGGAAAACCCTTGTTATTTCCCAAGTTCTTTGCTTCGACTACTAGTTAACAAGAATAKATTAAAGTATAATTGCATTAGCATCGGTAATACAGAACGAATAAGGCCCTTTATTCTCGACCCCTCTTCTTGTATGAGGYAGGAGTAATACAGTAGGTGAGACAGTCCTTTTAATCTGGTTTTTCATTCTTTTTCTAGGAAGAAAAGCTTCAAACATTTTGTCACCATACCTACTAACATACCTAGGAAACCCTGGCTTGAGGGGTATCTTCTCATATGGTAACTCTGAAATGTTTCCTATCCCGCATTGAGCATTTTAAATAAGAAACTTGGCTTTTCTTCGAAACCCATTACTCCGTGGATATTGTCACGACTCCCATTGAAATTTTGTCTCTGTACTATTTTGTTTCTAGACCCTTTACTGTCTTGCATGTCTACATAATACGTACCCCTAAGTAAGGTGGAACCTATATGCGTACTCAGCTTTGATGAGGAAGGAAATACAGTCATTTTTGTATCACATAATAGAATCTGTGACTACACGAAGTCATTTGTTTTTCTTTCCATCATATTATTGCTATATGTAGGTGTAATTTCAAGCATAGTGTTGTGTATAATTTGTAAGAATGTTTTATCCTGCCGAATGATATTCGAATAGTATATATATATATATATTGTTAAAACCCTGGATGATGCAATGTGCCCTCTCGTCGGTCTGGTTATGAAATCTTTGCACTGACTGTTGTACTGTCATTACTTTCTGCACTTCGAATTCTGGAAGGTTTAAATTCGACAGTTATATATAGTATCACTTCAGTGTGTAGTTTTTATGGTGGGACTTTGTACATCATGACTTACGTCATCTATAGGTTAAAGCAAGACTAGCCCTATCAACTATTTCAATTTATTTAGATTCGTTGACTGTTGTAGAAAGAAAGTTTTTTCACTGGTTAGTTTTGTTCTTTTTAAGATTGGCTATAATTCACTAATGATGGGCCCTGTTTATGTGAGGTTACCCATCATGTATTTACTGCACCACTCTCCCTTAGCCTGGAAATCCATCCAATCAACAAGCGGTGGGGAATGAATATGACCCTGCCTGCCAAAGATAAGTTCCTCTCTGGAATATTTTATTTGTTTAACAAAACATCAATCCTTTTAATGTTTCGTTATCTTTCTCTCATGTACATATTGCTAATAATTATAGGGTATAATTTTGCAGGGATTTAGTCTACACAAGTTTCAGATAACCGCCCCTGTTCTTGGCACAAAAGGTATTCGGGTTCCAAGCCCATCTCCTCTCAGTTTTAACTCTACAGGTGCTAGGAAAATGGGCTCGTGGCTCCATCCAATTTTCCATTTTCAAATAGTTTTGTTCTACCCTCAGTATTGTTAGGATGAAGCGTAACTCCTCTTTCATAAAGGTCCATGTTCGATTTGAGTTTGGTCAAACTATGTAATAATTTTCTTGATATTGAGCTACAGTCTTTGTCGAATGTACTCGGGATAATTTGGTAAATCATAGTGAGGTTGTCTCTTGATTATCGAGCACCAATTACTATTGAAAAGAAATATTACATCCAAGGCATTTTGACTTATGTGTCCTCAATTTGACTATTCCGGCACTAATGTATTTACCAGAATATAGCTATGGAAATAGAGTTATTGGTAGTCCTTTATTTTTTGTATTCGATTTATAGTGATAAGAAATGAGTTGTTGTCATGACTGAGTCTAATTAAATCCAACTCGTATCGTACCTTCGAATGCATTAAAATTCCATCTTCTCTATTTTGGAATAAATTTATTGGTCTCCTACATCCAACGTTTCATTTATATAGTTGTATTTACATATCTTCCAGAATAGTCTATCATTTACATAATATAGGAACATATCTAATATTTATACATTCTTTCGTAGGTATTGTTACACATTATTTTTGTCATCCTTATGACCATTAATGATGTAAAACTATCTGTTTCCTTCAGAGGGGTCAGTGGCCCGAGTTCTTGAAGAAAGAAGAGAGAAGAAATTTTCCTGAGAAAATAAGTTGCATTCTCCTTTGTAAAAACTCTATTAAAGAGGATGTTCGCAGGTTGCTATATAGGCAGGGTGCGAGAATGCCTGATTCCCATAGGCTACACCATAGTTGGGTTATGAGAGGTTTGCAGGTTGTTGTATAAGCAGGGTGCGAGAATGCTCATACGTGGGAAAAACAAGCATATTCTCAATGCTTCTAGAAGGAGAAACTTCCATGGTGGGGTAGCATTCGAACGGTTTGGATCTTACTCACTTTCATGATTTAGTGGGATCATCCTAGCCTCCTCACCTTATCCTCTTCAGCTTATAAAAGGAGAGGAGCTCTCATGGAGAAAGTTGGCTTGGATGAGATTAGATTTGGAGCTTTTGATTTTGGAGCTTGGATTGGATTGAGGTTTGGATATTGTTAGCTTGGCTAGATGAGCCATTTTGTCATGATAGATTGTGAATATTATCAGATCTATGCTCTTAGAATTCTTGGAGTGGAAGTGTGTGGGGAACGAAGGACAGTTGGAAGGGACCTTACGACATCAAGGCCATGGTTGTAATCTCTCCACATTTAATATAATACAACGACATGTCCCTTTCCCATAAAATCACTCTTATTTTATTGCATAACTCCTTGATCATATGCATAGGTTGACATTGAATATACTTTGCTATCTTCACTTTGGTTGGTTTGTATTGTCTTGGACCTGATTTCACAAGAGCATCGGGGTGAAGTAGGAACAACAAAGACCTAAGGAAGCGATATAAATGTATGTCACTCATTCCTTCTTGATAGTAGATTCAATGACTGCAACTTAGAGAAAGAGTCATGTCCTGTCCTATTTTGTTCTATATCCAGGTGGATCTAGGGAGATCAGTTAGTGTCTGCACCTACCGATTTATCAAATAACAGGTATGCAACCTCTTTTTTCTTCTGTAACATCTACACAGATCGCCAACAATAATTAGACTTGTATCTTTTATATGAATATAATTATACCATGAAATAGATAGCGTTTCACACTAGTTTTAATTCAATTCTACGCGGAAACGAAGGTCTTAAAAAAGTAATTATGAACCTAAAATTTACTTGCAGAAATATAAACTTAGTTCCAAAAGCATTTATACATAGGTAGACTTGAAAAAGGAATTTTGATGCCTTGGTAGTTTATCCTATAATTACTTTCGTATAGTATAAATCTAGTTTAAACAAATGGTTGTTTCCAGAATCTAACCATGCATAATCTTTTCAATCTGCCATAATCTTTAAAAGGTAAGATCTAGAATTCATTCAGAATTTCATCCAACCGTAAGAGTCACTCAGAATTAGATTTGTAGGGCATTCTGTTAATATCTATGCTTCATACATTCGAACATATTTCACCGAGGTTATTATATCAACTCAGAATTAATATATGCACTACATCAATGATTTAATCATTCAACAGAGATGGAAAATATTCAAATTTAGAATTACCAAATGCATTACATCAGATATATAAGCATTCAAAGAGAGAAGGAGTAATTTAACATATCTGAACCACTCGCAGAAAAACAAAGGGAACAACCACGTTCCTCCCAACCGTAGAACAGGGAAGCCAAATCACTTGTCCTGTTCAGCCCCTAGCCTGACCATGAATCCATGAGGGTTAACTTCGAACTCCTCCTCAGAAACGTCGTTCAATTTCAGAAAAACTTATTCTTGCCTCACACTCAATAGGGAGTGTTCATAACAACAAGAGGTAATTCCTTTCCCAACATACTTGGCAGTGTCCTGCCTCCTCTCATATGCTATATATGCAAAGTCATTTTTGCCTAGGTCTTTTCCCTCCCTTGGGAATTTTCGCAGCTTTCCAAATCCCTGATTTTCAGGGGATTCCAATGGCCAAATCCTTGATTTTCCACTTGTAAAAATCAGCCTAGAGGTAGTTCCAACATGTTCCCCTCTCATGGAGTCATGGTCAACTAAATTTAACATGGTTTTTCCATTTGTCCTCCTACAATAAATAAAACAATATTATGTTTACATATAAGTGTCATAGTCAAATAGTTAGTTGGGTCAGATTAGGTGTCTACCCAATAGTCATAATAATTAATTACAATTTATCAAATTCGAAATTCAGAATTGCCATAAATGGCAAAAAATTTCAAATTTGAATTTACTAAAAACGGAATAGATTTTCTAACAAATTTTGACTTTCGAAAATACTTTTTTTTGGGGGGGGGATGTCACATCCTTTCCCCCTTCAATAAAACATTGTCCTCAGTGTTCGTTCATTTATTGGAACATGATTGGATGAGATTTCCAAAAATCTCCCTCCAATTCCCAAGTGGCCTCCTCACGACTAAAGTGCTTCCATTGCACCTTTACCTGAGTGACGACTCTGTTCCGAAGTGCTATTTCTCTCAGGTCCAAAATACACAGGGGTTCTGCCTAGAACTCGACTTCTGGTTCCATCTGCGCCAAGTTCCAATCAATCATATGAGTAGGGTCATGAACATATTTTTTCAATAAAGAAACATGAAATACATTATGAATTTTTAGATTAGCTGGAAGTGCAAGTTGGTATGCCACGGGTCCAATTAGAGCTAGTATCTCAAAGGGCCCACAAAACTTGGGTTCCATCTTGGCACAGTTTCCTAGTTTTAGTGAATTTTTCTGGGCTTTGACTTTTAAGTAAACATGATACCCCACTTGAAACTCCAAGTGTCTTCTTTTCTGGCCCTCTAACTCTTATGCCTATCTTATGCCTCTTTTAAATTTCGTTGTACCTTTCTTACCGTATTCTCCATTTCTTGGATCATCTCTGGTCCAACCATAAGTCTATCAGGCAGGTTATCCCAACTAATTGGAGTTGTACACTTCCTGTCGTACAGTACTTCGAAGGGGCTTAACTTAGCCGAAGTTTGGTACCCATTGTTATATGCAAATTCTACCAGGTGTAGATAGTCTTCCCATTTGCTCGGGTTTGTTCTTACATACATGTAGATCATATCTTCTATGATTTGGTTTGTCCTTTCGGTTTGTCCATCCATTTGTGGATGATAGCTCGTACCAAAATTCATTTTGGTATTTATCCCTGGAAAGAATTCCTTCCAAAAAGCGGACGTGAATTTTACGTCTCTATCTGAAATTACTATTTTAGGAATACCATGCAATCTAAAAATTTCTTTCATAAATATTTCAACAATGTTTATAGCTTTAAATGTAGACTTTACTGGAATAAAGTGTGCAGACTTACTGAGTTTATCGATTACAACCATGTTAGAGTCATTTGTTTCTGAGTTTTGGGCAAACATGTAATAAAGTAGAACGATATGGTCTCCCATTTCTATTCGGGTACCGATAATGGTTGTAATAGGTCGGATGGATGCTATTGTTTGGCTTTTAACTGCTGACATTCTTGGCACCTGGCCAAGTATTCTGTTCTTTTGCCCTTCATATTAGGCCAATAGAAAAATTTCCTGAGTGTTGTTATCGTTTTCTGGTATCCTAGATGACCAGAATACAATTTCTTATGCACTTCATCAAGAACTGTTATCTTTAACTCTGTTGAATCGGGTATGTAAAGTCTGTTTTTAAAACGTAGCAACCCATCTTTATTGATACTCAAGTCTCATTCGTGTGAGTTTGTTGTAGTGTCATGTAATTATGCCACTAACTTAGTGTAATTTTTTTCATTAATACATGTTGTCCTTATTCTCTGTTCCAGATCGCTTTCTGCCTTGCTGACGTTTATCTTAAATATCCTGTGGACTCTTCTTCTTAAAGCATCTACTACCTTATTTTCCTTACCTTTGATATGTCTTACCTCAAAGTCGAATTCACTCAAAAAGGCTAGCCACCTTGCTTGCCTTGCGTTAATATCTGGTTGGTTGAATAGGTATTTCACCCCACTGTTATCTGTCAATAGTAGAAACTTTCTACCCATTATGTAGTGTCGCCACATTTTTAAGGCGTGTATTACTGCTTCCAATTCTAAATTGTGAGTGAAATAGTTTCACTCATGTTCCTTTAACTTCCTGGACTCATAGCAGATAACATGTCCTTCTTGAGTTAGGAAACCACCTAGTCCTTCTTTACTCACGTCAACACAGAGTGTGAAGTCTTTATCCAGGTCTGCTACCTTTAGAATGGGTGTGGTGGTTAATAATTCCTTCAACTTATTAAAACTATCTTGGCACTTTTGTGACCAGTTAAACTTGGTCCCTTTCTTTTGTAACGATGTGATGGGGTAGGCTATTTTGGAAAACCTCTCTATAAATCTGCGATAATATTTGGTGTTTCCCATGAATGACCGGATGTCCACTACAACCTTTGGTACCAGCCATTCCATAATGGCTCTTACTTTCTCAAGGTCGATTGCAATGCCTTCTGCATAAATGACATGTCCTAGGTATTGTATCTTCTTCTAATAAAAATTGCACTTATCAAATTTAGCATAGAGTTGGTGTTTCCTCAAAGTTTATAGGACAATTCTTAAGTGTTCTTCGTGTTCTTCTTTTGTTTTTGAATATACCAGTATATCATCAATAAACACCAGCACAAATTTGTCCAAGTATTGACTAAAAATACTATTCATTAAGCACATGAATGTGGTTGACACGTTAGTGAGTTCGAAAGGTATGACCACAAATTCGTAATGTCCATATATTGTTAGAAAAACTATCTTCCTTATGTCCTCATATTTTATCCTAACTTGATGATATCTAGATTGTAAATCCAACTTTGAAAATATCATTGCCCCACCTACTTGATCGAACAGATCATTTATCCTAGGTAAAGGGTACATGTCTTTAATAGTCACTTTGTTCAATTGTCTATAATAGATACATAGTCTTAGAGTACCATCTTTCTTCTTCACAAAGAGGACGGGTGCTCCCCAAGGTGAAACACTCAGTCTGATATATTCTTTGTGCAATAACTCCTACAATTTGATTTTCAATTCCGTCAATTCGGGTATACTCATTCGGTAAGGTGCTTTCGAGATAGGGGCCGAACCAGGTAGTAGGTCTATGAAGAAGTCTATTTCTATTCTAGGGGGTAATTTAGGTATTTCATCAATGAATACATCTCTGAAATCGCGTAAAACAACAAAGTCTTCCAAGTTAGGTTTGTCTTTCTTTTCTAACAAGTTTGTTACTTGGATGGCATAAACTAGACATCCCTTTCTCATGCATTTCTTGAATTGCATCATGGAAACTTGTCTAACTGATACCAGTTTTGGTACACCTTGGGCTGTTCTAGTAGTGTCATAATTGTCTTTATAGTTAAGTGTCTTTGTATAAAAATCGAGTACTGCCTTGTGCTTTTCCAACCAATCCATTCCAATAATCATATCATAAGATACTAAGGGTAGGATGTTCAAATTTTTCCTTATGTTCTGACCATCTAACTTGAACTCAAAAATCAGAAATAAATTCAACTACTTTCGTTTTAGTTCTGGTAGCTAGTTGTACTAGCCATGATTTTGCATGCTTCAGTTTCTTAAGTTTATTTGACTCTACTATACCAGGAGTAATATAACTTAACGTAGCTCCAGGGTCAATTAAAATAGAAATTTGAGTGTCATTGATTTTACCTTTGATTTCTACCACAAAGGACTGGCGGTCAGCTTGCCGACCATCTATGGTTGCATTTATATTATGCAGGCTTCTGCCCACATCACCCATCGTCGAGGCTTCCTGCAAGTTATGAACAACAGTTCAGTTTGCTGAAATTAAACATGGATAGTTCCTCCTTAGGTGAGGTTCTCCACATTCCTAGCACTTTAACGATTTGCGGGAGTTTTCCCCAAACTTCTTCATTCCCAGATTTACCAATTTACCGCTTCCTTGCGTATTCGGATGGTTGGAGTGAAAATCTTTTCTCAGAAATATTTATTTTTCATTTTGGTAAGGAGCTTGTTCGTATCCCTTCTTCCGTTGGTTCATTCGATCTTGTTTCTTATCTTGGAAACGCTGTTCATTGTTTATACTGGTCGTAGCACATTCATGATTTCCTAAATACTTCACTCAATGATTTGGGGTTGTCAAACTCAATTTAAGGTACGAACCTTAGTAATTCCAGGAATTTATTTATAAGGTCTTCCATTGTCATCTATCCAACTCTTAACTCGTAAAATTATTTCGTTTTCCTTTCATAATAGCTTTCAGATAGATATTGTTTTTTGAAATATTTCTTGAAGTCGGACCATTCCATATGTTTTTCTTTTAAGCCCTTTACCAATTTCATATCTTGCCACCAGATGTTGGCCTTTCCTTTTAGGTTGAAAATGGCCATTCTAACTTTCATATTGCTGGAATAGTTGTATATTTGGAAATATTTTTTGATATCTAACAACCATGCCTCAGCTTCCTCACCTGTTTTGGATTCCCCGTCAAATGTAGTAGGATTAATCTTCTTGAATTCCCCTTCAAGATGATCTACTTGTTTCCTTTTTCTGTCTAGTTTTTCTTTACCTTCAACTGAAGGGGTACCCTCAGATGAGCTGCCCTCCTTTTATACTTTAGGACTTGAGTTCTTGAAGGCCCTCTTACTGACCTCTTCTTCATGATTATTGTCTTTTGGGATTTTCTTGGTTACTATGCTACGCAACAGGACTTCATTTATCTCCTGTTGTTCCTGTTGTGCTTTCTTCATTTTCTCATTGTCTGCTTTGAAAACCTACAGTTCAACAATAAGATTCCTCATTGTTTCTGGTACTTCCGTAGGTGAGCTTCCATCACTATTCTGTCTTGAATCTCCCGGAGTTCCTTGCTCTGGATCCCCTTCCATTCTGATTTCTGCATCATCCTGAGCTGCCATAATTCACACAAAATAGAAAGGGTTTTCTTTTTGTAACAAAATGTTTTAATAGTTTTTCTTAAATCAAATATATATAAAGCAACTATAGTGGCCCTGTTGAGGTCTAGTGTTGTAACCTTTGCTTTGATACCATATGTAATGTTCCCCAAAATCCCCATAATTTATTTTTTATTTTTTATTTCTTTCTCTTTTGATTATTATAGTTTTTTCATTCATCATTCTCCACTATGTTTATTGTTCATCATTGTGCTTATAATACCACCGATACTAAAACTTTATGGTGCATTTATAAGGATTTAATGGTTGTCTATTTCATTCCTATTCATAACATGGTTATAAATCTTATTCTTATTAACCCGTCGTTGAAGGTTTAGGACTTAATATCTTTAATATCATTTCACATGTTTAAATAAAAAATTATGTTTGCTATAAGCTATAGTCACACTCTTCTTACTATATACTATACTCACACTTGAAAGGTGTCTTTTAATTTATTTAGCATGACTACGTACCTTGTGCAAGTCTGCTAGTTTGTCTAAAAGTACATATAGGGTACTTCGTGAAACCTTTAGGTTCTAAATCCCTTCTGGAGAAGGTCCCATCTCATAACCTTACTCATTCATTGAGCGTACCACAATGATTAGGGAGCTAGAATAGACACCTCCCATTCTGAGTATGTGAGGTATTCCGTCTCACATGTAGCCATTGTATGGGGCATGAGACATTGGAGTTAGGTGGTTTGGTTTGATACTTGGCACACATTGCTCTTTCGTAATAGAATAACAAGGTTGGAGTAACTAGGTTTGGATATGATTTTCCATTCCAGCATATATGAACAAAATATGAAACGAATGATTTCGAGTGAAAATAGACCCATGCCTTAACTGAATATCATCCTTACCTAATCAATGGCATTCTGGAAATGTAGAGATGACTTTCATGTATTAAATGAGCGCACACTGTTATATTTACATTTTTCCTGTAGTGCCTCTGCCTCGGCCTCCTACTTGACATACATGCCCATTGGGTCCTTGACACCTTGCCCTAGCCACATGGTCTAGGTACTTCACACCATTCACTTTCATTACGTCCAGGACATGTCCTTCTGTAGCTATTGCTGAAAGTTTCTTGGTTCAAGCGACTTAGAGGTAAGCACCATTGATAGGGTTTCTATTATATCTCTTCTCTTTCATGTAAGACTCAGGAGAACTATGGAGATTTTTTTTCTATTTTGTGAGTGAGGATGATCACCATCTACATTGCCATTATACTAGGTAAGCTTACTCGCACCCACCATCCACATCTGCATACTAAAGTTTGTTTAGGAGACTGCTGAATAAAAGATTTTGTTGACTCTTTGGTTGTTCTCGGTATTCTTGAGGTTTGGAAAATAGGGTTATCCAAACTCAGACTGAGTCTTTACCAAGATTTGGGTAGATTAGTGAGAGTGTAGTTCCTGGTGGGAAAAACCCTTGTTATTTCCCGAGTTCTCTGCTTCGACTACTAGTTAACAGGACTAGCTTAAAGAATAATTGCATTAGCATTGGTAATACAGAACAAATAAGGCCCTTTATTATTGACCCCTCTTCTTGTATGAGGCAGGAGTAATACAGTAGGTGAGATAGTCCTTTTAATTAGGTTTGTCATTTGTTTTCCGGGAAGAAAAGCTTAAAAATTTTTGTCACCATACCTACTAACATACTTAGGAAACCCTAGCATGAGGGGTATTTTCTTGGATGGTAACTCTGAATTTTTTCTTATCCCACATTGAGCATTTTAAATATGAAACTAGGATTTTCTTCAAAACCCATTACTCCGTGGATATTTTCACGACTCCCATTGAAATTCTATGTCTGTACTATTTTGTTTCTAGACCCTTTACTGTCCTGCGTTTCTACATAATACGTACCCCTAAGTAAGGTGGAACCTATATGCGTACTTGGATTTGATGAGGAAGGAAATACAATCATCTGTGTATCACATAATACAACCTGCGACTACACGAAGGCATTCGTTTTTCTTTCCATCATATTATTGCCATATGTCGGTGTAATTTTAAGCATAGTGTTGTGTATAATTTGTAAGAACATTTTCTTCCGCCGAATGATATTTGAATAATATATATATATATATATATATATATTGTTAAAACCCTGCATGATGCAATTTACCCTCTCGTCAGTATGGTTATGAAATCTTTGCACTGACTATTGTACTGTCACTACTTTCTGCACTTCGAATTCTGGAAGGTTTAAATTCGATAGTTAGATATAGTTTTGGTTCAGTGTGTAGGGTTTATAGTGGGACTTCATACATCATGACTTATGCCATCTATATGTTAAAGCAAGGCTAGCCCTGTCGACTATTTCAATTTATTTAGATTCGTTGGCTGTTGTAGAAAGAAAGTTTTTCCATTGGTTAGTTTTGTTCTTTTTAAGATTGGCTATAATTCACTAATGATGGTCCCTTTTTATGTGAGGGTACCCATCAGGGAGTTACTACACCAATCTCCCTTAGCCTGGACATCCATCCAATCAACAAGCGACGAGGAACGAATATGAACCTGCTTGCCAAAGATAAGTGTCTCTCTAGAATATTATATTTGTTTAACAAAACATCAATCCTTTTAATGTTTCATTATCTTTATTTCATGTACATATTGATAATAATTATAGGGTATACTTTTGCAGGGCTTTAGTCTGTGCAAGTTTCGGATAACTGCCCCTGTTCTTGGCACAAAAGGTATTCGGGTTCCAAGCTCATGTCCTCTCAATTTTAACTCTATAGGTGCTAGGAAAATGGGCTCGTGGTTCCATCCAATTTTTTTGTTTTCAAATAGTTCTGTTCTTCCCTCAGTATTGTTAGGATGAAGTGTAACCCCTCTTGCATAAAGGTCTGTGTTCGATTTGAGTTTAGTCAAACTATGTAATAATTTTCTTGATATTGAGCTACAGTCCCTGTCGAATGCACTCGACATGATATGGTAAATCATAGTGAGTTTGTCTTTTGATTATTGAGCACCAATTACTGTTAAAAAGAAATATTACAGCCAAGGCATTTCGACTTATGTGTCAATTTGACTGTTCTGGCACTAATGTATTTACGAAAATTTAGCTATGGAAATAGAGTTATTGGTACTCCTTTATTTTTTGTATTCGATTTATAGTGAGAAGAAATGAGTTATTGCTGTGACTAAGGCTAGGAAAATCCAACTCGTATCGTACCTATGAATGCATTAAAATTCCAACTTCTCTATTTCAGAATAAATTTATTGGTCTCCCACATCCAGCATTTCATTTATATAGATGTATTTACATATCTTCCAGAATAGTCTATCATTTACATAATATAGGAACATATATAATATTTATACATTCTGTTGTAGTTATGCAACCTCTGTTTTTGTGACATCCAAAAAAAAAAAAAAAAAAATATTGTGTGCTGGAAATTTATTTCTGTTTTTGACAAATTCGAATCTGGAAGTTTTTTTCCATTTATGGCAATTTTGAATTTCGAATTTAATAATAATATTTAATTACTGTGAGTGTTGGGTATAGATCTGTTTGGACTCAACTAACTATTTGACTATGGAATTTGTGTCACAATAGAATATTTATATTAACTGCAGGAGGAAAAATGGAACAACCATGTTAAAAATCAGCTGACCATGACTCCATGAGTGGGGAAAACATGTTGGAACTTCCTCTAGGATGATTATGAGAAGTGGAAAATCAGAGATTTGGCCACTGGCAGCCCTTGAAAATCAAGGATTAAGAAGCTGTGAAAATCCCCAAAGGATGAAAAAAGACCTGGGCAAAATTGATAAATAGCATATGTGAGGAGGCAGGACGTTGCCAAGTATGCTGGGAAGAGGTTTTCTAATCTCGGTTGCTGTTATGAACACTGCAGATTGAGTGTGAGGCAAGTGGAGCTTGCTGAAAACAGAATTGCCTTGCTATTATGAGCACTGTTGAGTAAGTGTGAGGCAAGAGGATAGTTATTGGAATTGAAGGACATTGTTGAGGAGGAGTTTCCAAGTTCACCCTCATGGATTCATGGTCAGGCTAGGGGGTGAATCGGGTAAGTAGATTTGGCTGCCCTGTTCTACGGTTGGGAGGAACGTGGCTATTCCCTTTGTCTTCCTGTGGATTGGATTCAGATATGTTAATTTTCCCCTCTCTATTATGAATGGATATTGCTTTTGATGTTATGTATCTATTGAATCTGAACTGGAATAAGTTACATTCTTTGTCTGTATGACCCTTTTTTCATCTGGTGTATTAAATCTGATTAAATCAGATCTGTATCGAATTCTTCCCACTTTCTGTTAGAATGTTTTATCTGATGCTATGTATCTAACAGTATGCTTTACCAATATGCAAACAATATATTATATGTGTTTAGAATGACAAAATTTGAGAGTTAAAGAATTTTGGAAACCCCTTTTTGTTTTTTTTCGGATGCTAAAACAATCTTGAGAATCAACGCCTTTCAGAGGTTTTTGCTTCCTTGTTTCTTTTCAGAATGGGCTACCCTTTCCTTAGTCAAGTCTCTGACGAATTTAGAGATTTTACCTTACAGAAAACATTTATCCTTTTGTATCCTTCTGTGCGTGTAAAATTCTTAACTCTTTGTGCTTTTGGAATTCAAGAATTTCTGGGTGCCGTTGTTCGACATTTGAAACCACGAAAACTCGAATCCTGAAATCCTGACGTGTTAATTCCTCATCCTTTCACTTTTCAGAATTCCGGAATGGTTGTGTTATGTTGTTTGACATTTGAAACCCCGAAAACCATAATCTCGAAATCCCGAAGTGTTAATTCCCCATACTTTCACTTTTCAAAATTTAGGAATGGTTGTGTTATGTTGTTTGACATTTGAAACCCTGAAAACCTGAATCCCGAAATCCCAAAGTGTTAATACCACACCCTTTCACTTTTTAAAATTTGAGAATGGTTGTGTTATGTTGTTTGACATTTGAAACCCCGAAACCCTGAATCCCAAAATCCCGAAGTGTGAATTCCACACCCTTTCACCTTTCGAAATTTGAGAATTCTTGTGTTATGGTGTTCGACATTTGAAACCCCAAAAACCCGAATCCTGAAATCCTAAATTGTTGGTTCCACGTTCTTTTCTTTTCACAATTTCGGGAATTGCTTGTGGTTGATGTTTTGGATTTTGAAATCGTGAGATTTCGAACCCTAAAATCCTGAAATGTTAGTTCTAGTTTCCTTTCTTTTCGCAATTTCGAGAATTGTTGTATGTCAATGTTTGGGCACTAGAACTCATGAAGTTTCGAACCCAGAAATCCCGAAATCTGGGTCTCACCTTTTCCTTTTTCACATTTCGGAAATTTGTTGATGTTGTTGTTTGGACACTTGCACTCGTGAAATTATGAACTCCGAATTCCCGAAGTATTGATCACCTTTCACAAATTCGAAAGTTGTGTGTGTTGATGATTGACTTGGGTATTCACGAGATCCTGAACCTATAAACCCTGAAGTTCTTGACATGTCCTCGCAAATTCGGGAAATATTGTGTATTGATGTCCGACTCTTGTACTCGCGAAACCCTGAATCCCGAAACCCCGAAATGCTGGCCAAAGTCATTCTGTATTTGGGATTTTGACAAACAATAAGGTCCTTTGTTTTGATTCGTTACTGGTGATCACCGAAACTTGATTGACCTCTGTTTCATTCTCAAAGATGTAGGAACTTAGAAGAAAACTTATTTTTAAGGGAACAACTCTACTAATGTAATGAGTAGACTGGTAAAAGAACATTGGAGAATCTTCATCCCGTATAGAGGTATGGGAGTAATAGACCGTATTACAGGTCGATTGTATTGCAGACATAGGGTAATATTTTTATGTAGGGTTCTTGGTCATAAAAACCCTAAAGTTGCGTGTATTGTTAAGACTGTGGTAGTGTTATAGGTACTAGCAGATAAGAGAGTAATTATAAATTTCAGGGTCTTAATTAAACTTTGAAGTGATGAGTAAATGCTCATTATATTTCCGATTAGAAAAATTAATCCGAATGGTAAGGACAATTGTAAGGACTCTAAAAAAACCTTCAGACTCAAGTCTTCTAACATAAAGCTTACTTGCTTGAGATCTTAAAAACTTTTCAAGGATAAATGTACAAATAATTTTTTTTTCTAAGGTGATTTTTGAGGTACATTATAGTTTTCTTCTATAACATCTACACAGATTGCCAACAATAATTAGACCTGTATATTTTATATGAATATAATTATACCGTGAAATAGATAGCATTCCCACTAGTTTTAATTCAATTCTATGCAGAAATAAAGGTCTTGAACAAGTAATTATGAACCTAAGATTTACTTGTAGAAATATAAACTTAGTTCCAAAAGAGTTTATACATAGGAAGTCTTGATAAAAGGAATTTTGATGCCTTCGTAGCTTATCCTATAGTTACTTTTGTATAGTAGAAATCTAGTTTAAAGAAATGGTTGTTTCCAGAATCTAACCATGCATAGTCTTTTCCATCTGTCATAATCTTTAAAAGGTAAGATCTAGAATTCATTCAGAATTTAATCCAACCATAAGAGTCACTCAGAATTATATTTGTTGGGCATTCTATTAATATCTATGCTTCATAGATTCAAACATATTCCACCTAGGTTATTATATCAACTCATAATTAATAGATGCACTACATCAATGATTTAATCATTCAATATAGATGGAAAATATTCCAATTCATAATTAACAAATGCATTACATAGGATATATAAGCATTCAAAGAGAGAAGGAGTAATTTAACATATCTGAACCACTCACGGAAAGACAAAGGGAACAACCACATTCCTCCCAACCATAGAATAGGGCAGCCAAATCACTTGTCATGTTCACCCCCTAGCCTGACCATGAATCCATGAGGGTTAACATGGAACTCCTCCTCAGCAACATCGTTCAATTTCAGAAAAACTTCTTCTTGCCTCACACTTAGTAGTGAGTGTTCATAACAACAAGAGGTAATTCCTTTCCCAACATACTTGGCAGTGTCCTGCCTCCTCTCATATGTTATATATGCAAATTCATTTTTGCCTAGTTCTTTTCCCTCCCTTGGGAATTTTCACAGCTTTCCAAATCCCTGATTTTCAGGGCCTGCCAATGGCCAAATCCTTGATTTGTCACTTGTAAAAAACAACCCAGATGTAGTTCCAACATGTTCCCCTCTCATGGAGTCATGGTCAACTAAATTTAACATGGTTGTTCCATTTGTCCTCCTGCAATAAATAAAACAATATTCGGTTTACATATAAGTATCATAGTCAAATAGTTGGTTGGGTCAGATCGGGTCTCTTCCCAACAGTCATAATAATTAATTACAATTTATCAAATTCGAAATTCGGAATTGCCATAAATGGAAAAAATTTTCCAAATTCGAATTTACTAAAAACATAATAGTTTTTCTAACAAATTATGACTTTCGAAAACACTTTTTTTTTGGGGGGGGGATGTCAGAAGGGTGTGTCTATGCTTCATATCAACTATGAAAGTTAAGCAGTGCATGAAGCAAGGGTGTCGATTGTATGTAGTGGAAGCAATGAATGAAAGGAAGGGACCCTCCTTGGATCAGTACCCAGTATTGTCAGAGTTTAAGGATGTTTTTCTGAACGAGTTGCTAGGGTTACCTCCTGAGAGGGAGCTTGATTTTACTACTCAGCTAAAAGCTGTTACATAACCAATTTCCAAGACTCCGTATAGGATGACAGTGCCAGAACTTTGTTAGTTGTAGATGCTGTTAAAAGAGCTACTCGACATAGGGCTAATAAGGCCTAGTGTCTCACCTTGGGGTGCACCAGTAGTCTTTGTGAAGAAGAAGGATGGTTCCTTATGACTCTGTATATATTACATGGACTTGAACCATGCTACAGTGAAAAATAGGTACCCAATGCCACAAATAGATGACCTCTTTGATCAAATGAAAGGAGCAACGATATTCTCAAAAATTGATTTGCGATTAGGGTATCACCAATTAAGGATTAAGGAAGGTGATATTCCTAAAACTTCCTTTCAAGCTCGGTTTGCGCATTACGAGTTCATTGTAGTACCTTTCGGATTGACCAATGCACTAGCAGTATTCATGAGCCTCATGAATGGTGTACTTCGAAAATACTTAGACCTCTTTGTACAAGTCTTTCTAGATGATATCCTCATCTATTCCAATAACGAAAGAGAATATGAGGAACACTTACGAGTAGTGTTTTCCTGTCTTAGAGAGAACAAATTGTATGGGAATTTGTCAAAGTGTTCCTTCTTCAAGAAATAAATTCATTATTCAGGTCATATCATTTCCAGTGAAGGAATCTATGTGGACCCAGAAAAGGTAAAGGCCATTATGGAATGGACAGTGCTGAAAAATGCTCATGAGGTAAGAAGATTCATGGGGCTAGTAGGTTACTATCGGATATTTGTGCAAGGGTTCTCTAAAATAGAGAAACCCATCACCACTTTGCAGTGCAAGGGGTTCAGGTATGAATGGACAGAAGAATATGATAGTGCATTCATCGAGCTTAAGAGGTTACTACTAGTGTCGGATATGGAAAAGGACTTCACATTCTGCATGGATGCCTCGAAGCAAGGGTTGGGGGCCATGCTAATGTAAKATGGATGATCCATATGRATATCGGTGGCCACCCACCTTCTCCAACTGGCCCAAACATGTTTCTGGCAATTTTGGCAATTTACTATTTTTAGCAGGTTTTAACTTTCGGGGCCATTTTGAGGGCCCAAATGAAGGTTTTTCAAGATAAAGGTTCTCAATGATATATGAAGGCATAATTGATCCCCCCAAATTAATCTCCTCGATGATACCTTTCCAACGATCTATCACACGCCTAAAATGGAGATCGTATGCAAAAGTTATGACCCCGGGAAGTTGATGTACTCACTTACCCAAACGGGGCCCACATGACTTTTTGGATGTCTAGGACTTTTGGCATTCCTGTTTATTGTAAAAAGGCCTTGAGAGCCTCATTGTAACCATCTTCTTGCGAATGCGAGTAGCCGTCACATCTCTTCTAAGAGATAAGCTGCCACCATTCTAGCAAGTCTTTCACTCTGTATTTTTACAGTCTCTGTACATTTATTTCATTAATAGAAATCGTGTATTACTGTATCTCTGTGTTTATGGTTGCATCTCTGAAATGTTTCTGTTATATTACTAGATATACGCAATTTCTTTGTGCATTTATTTATTATATCTCCACTCTCATTTCGTGCCAAAAATAGTTCGGATCAGTGGTATCAGAGCAGGCTGCTCTTGATTGTTTTTTTCAGTGCATGTCTCTGACGAGGTCTGAGTATATCAAGTTGGGTCTCGAGCTTGTCTCTCTCGAGGACAATCTCTCTCACACACACATGAAACCCTCAATGGGAGAAGAAAATAAAAACGATGGAGCAGACGATCCTATCAGTCTGTTGCTTGAGCAAGCTCTCATGCGATAGAGGGACGAAATGATGGAGAATTTTTCCCACATCCTTCAACACCTATCGATAGCATCAGGCACATCT
>JASDQU010107250.1:111599-139191 GCA_032191745.1 Picea mariana | reverse complement strand
CACTCCTTAAGGCTCTCCCCCATGTCAAACATTGGTGGGAAACTTACTGGGAGCAGAGTTCCACAGTGGAGTTTGGAATATATGGAGTCGAGCCCACTTGGGATTTTTTTATGGATGCGGTAAAGGAACAATACTACCCTGTTGGAAACTATGAGGACTAGTACATGAGATGGACCACACTGCGGCAAGAGAGGGGCCAAGCAGTTCCGGAGTTCACCAATACCTTCCATACCTTCCACACCAAGCTGGATATCAAAGACTCCGAACGACATTTGGTTCTGAAATACTGTGGGGCTCTACACAGATACATCCAAACTGAAATGGATTTTTTGGACGTCTCATCACTCGGTGCTGCCTATCGATATGATGTTAAAATCGAGCAGAAATTTAAGCACCAGAACAAATGGGAGTTCAGGTCTGCAAATCCACAACAGCCAAAGTATGAAAAAGACAACCCTAACAAACAGTCTCCCGAAAACTAGTCCAAACCAGAGGAAAAGAAAGGTCACGGGAAGACAAAGAAGGACACCGGAAAATGGTGCGATTTCCACAAAAGCCACTAGAACAACACCGATGAATGTCACTCAAAACAATCATTGGTGGAAGAGATCAAAGACAAGGAGCCTAACCCTGATTCGAAATTTTATTCTGAAAATACTGGTAAAAGGCAGATCATCGACGCAGACCCCACTGCTATTGTCCCAACCGCAGCAATTCAACCAGAAGAACGAACAGATCCAGAAGAGGGAGAGAACCTTTTTCATTCACAGATGTGGGTGAAGGGGACCCCGCTGCATTTTATTGTTGATATCGGAAGCCAGAAGAACCTCATCTCAACAGAGGTCGTCAAACAGTTGGGATTGTCGACAACACCACACCCGCAACCATACAGCATCGGGTGGCTTCTCCAAGGACGAGATCTTCGTGTCAGCCAATAGTTTCGATTGTCGTATGACATCCAACCCTTCAAGGATGAGGTATTATATGATGTTTCCCCACTGGATGTCTGTGATGTTCTCTTGGGCCAGCCATATATGTGGAAACGCCATGCTATCTATGAGTCTCGACCCCGTAGTGTCATTATTACTCTTGGGGGTCATCTCTATAGGATACTAGAGGTAGTTACAACTACTTCCCCACCTAAACTGTGCTGCAAGGTAGTATCTCATACTACAAAATTCATCTTCTCCACAATCTGTTCAAAGGGTGAACAGAAGGATACTGTACCCACCACAGCTTCGGCCCAAGCACCTTCTATCCAACAGAAGCAGGTCGACAAGGTTGTAGCAAAGCATGAAGATTCCTTCTGCACACAGTCATCTAAAATAGCCAGACTGGTTAAAAAGGTCAAAACCTTCCAGCCAAATGTTCGTGATAGCCTTCAACAAGTTAAGCAACGCCACTTCTCCAGCAAGGCAAGCTGATCACCAAGATTCAGATTCAACAATCGCTTTCCCCTCTCCCCCAAGAACTCAACGCAATGGATACCATTGCTTCCTAAGGAGGGAGGATTGATCTAGGTGGATATCGGTGGCCACCCACCTTCTCCAACTGGCCCAAAACATGTTTCTGGCAATTTTGGCAATTTACTATTTTTAGTAGGTTTTAACTTTCGAGGCCATTTTGAGGACCCAAATGAAGGTTTTTCGAGATCAAGGTTCTCAATGATAGTTGAAGGAATGATTGAGCCCCCAAAATGAATCTCCTCGACAATAAATTTCCAACGAGCTATCACACGCCTAAAATGGAGATCATATGCAAAAGTTACGACCCCGGGAAGTTGATGTACTCACTTACCCAAACGGGGCCCACATGAATTTTGGCGCTTCATCTCCTAGGCTTAGGTTTTTGGATGTCTAGGACTTTTTGCATTCCCGTTTATTGTAAAAAGGCCTTCAGAGCCTCATTGTAACCATCTTCTTGTGAATGCGAGTAGCCGTCACATCTCTTGTCAGAGATAAGCTGCCACCATTCTAGCGAGTCTTTCACTCTGTATTTTTACAGTCTCTGTACATTTCTTTCATTAATAGAAATCGTGTATCAGTGTATCTCTGTGTTTATGGTTGCATCTCTGATATATTTCTGTTATATTACTGGATATACGTGATATCTCTGTGCATTTCTTTATTATATCTCTGCTCTCATTTCGTGCCGAAAATAATTCGGATCAACGGAGGATTGATAGCTTATGCATCAAGGAAATTGAAGAAAGATGAGGATATTTATGCTACTCATGATTTGGAGTTGGAAGCTGAAATGCTAGCTCTGAAACTTTGGAGGCACTATATAGTAGGGGGAAACTTTGAGCTCAAAACAAACCATCAAAGTTTAAAATATCTCTTCACTCAAATGGATCTGAATGCCAGGCAAAGGTGTTGGAGTGAATTTTTGAGTGAATACGATTTTCATATTTCATACATCAAGGGAAAAGAAAATGTGGTCATGGATGCCTTGAGTAGGAGAACACATGTCTTCTCCTTGGTACACTTAAAAGTCAATCTGAGGGAACGTGTGTTGATGCAACTCCTTGGAGAGAGTTGGTATTTAAAGATTACCTCAAACCTCGAGAGTGGAAGGAAGTTAGATCCAAAGTAAGATGGATATATCCTGGAAGTAGATGGGCTATTAAGATATCAAGGAAGGATGTACATCCCCAAAAGTGGGGATATTCGAAGCATCATACAGAAGGAAGCCCATAGAGCACTTTATTGTGCGCATCCAGGTGTGAAGAAAATGTATGCAGACATGAGGAAGATCTTCTTCTGGGTAGGCATGAAGTGCGATATAGTCCATTTCATCACCAAGTGCCTAGAGTGTCAACAAGTGAAAGCCGACCACCATCACCCGATAGGTCTCCTACAACCACATGATGTTCTTATGTCCAAGTGGGAAGTCATTTCTATGGATTTTGTTGTGGGGTTGTTGCTCACATCGCATAGACACAATGCCATTCTTGTAATAGTTGATAAGTTAAACAAGAGTGCTCATTTTATTCCGGTTAGAGACACTTACGATGTCACTAATGTGGCACGCGTGTTTGTAAGTGAGGTCATCCGTTTGGACGGAATACCTAAGAAGATCATTTCAGATAGGGACTTCAGATTCACTTCTAGATTTTGGACAAGTTTGTAGTCAGTGTTGGGGACTCAATTGAACTTAAGCACAACTTATCATCCTGAAATAGATGGGCAAACTAAGAGAATAAATCAATTCATAGAAGAAATTCTTAGGATATATGTCATGGATAATCAAACCCATTGGGAGAAGTACCTACCTTTGGTAGAGTTCGTCTACAATAACAATTTTCATAGCTCCATTAAAATGCCACCCTACGAAGCTCTGTATGGAAGGCCATGCAGAACACCGTTGAGTTGGGAAAGATTAGAATACTGAGTAACAGTTGGGCCAGAATTGATTCAAAAGATGGAGGAACAGGTGACTCAGATTAGGTAGAGACTAAAGGAAGCACAAGATAGAAAGAAAAGTTATGCGAATGCACACAGGACCGACTGAAGTTATAAAGTGGGGGATCAGGTTTTCATTCGTATCAGGCCTAATAAGAGTACCATTTGATTCGGGAAGGGGAAAAAGTTGTCACCTCAATTTATAGGATCGTTCAAAATCCAAGAGAAAATTGGACCCATTGTCTATCATCTCGTATTGCCACCCCACTTGCATAAAACTCATAATGTTTTTCATGTATTTGTTCTACATCATTATGTTGCTGATGAATCACATAAAATAAATTGAAAGGAATTGCAGGTATCGAAAACGGAAACCCTCACAGTAGAACCATTATGCATATTGGACCATAGAGTCTGACAACTCAAGAACCATCTGGTAGACCAAGTTAAGGTCCAGTGGAACAAGTATAGTCAACGATATGCTACTTGGGAGGATGTTGAGATGTTACGACAAGATTATCCCTCACTTTTTTGACCACCCCTAGAATATGTTTCTCGAAGGTTGGGTGTATGCAATACCACCTTTTGACATAGACAACTATTCACCATGAAACTATTAATGATACACTTGAACTTTTAAGGCGTATAAACCTTTATGAATGTTTAAATGCTATTTGAATGATGATGGATATGATGTGATCTACTACGTGAATGTAAATTCTATAAATTTTTAAATGTCACTTGAATGATGATGGATATGATGTGATCTACTATGCGAATCTAAATTCTATAAATGTTTAAATGTCACTTGAATGATGATGGATATGATGTGATCTACTATGTGAATGTGAATCCTTTGAAGGTTTAAATGTTATTTGAATGATGGTGGATATGATGCAATCTATTATGTAAATGAAAATTCTATGAACGGGTAACGTTAATTGAATTATGGGGATATTATGAGATCTATTTATAACTTGAAAACTTTGATGTTAAAGTTGTTGGTACGTGGATACCAAATTGAGATTATGGTTGTGTGCAATTACATGATGATAATGCATAAATATGTATGAGTTTGTGTTAAAGAATAATCTGCAGGTCAATGGGCTATGAAATAGCCAAGGAATAATAGTAATGAAAGTGGATGTCATGACCACCAACTGAGAAACAATATGGTATGAATCTTTGTATGTGAAATTATATTGGTTTGAATGCATTGCTATATGTGGACCAGTGCAGGATTTCAGGTGGTGAGACTGCCTAAAACTGAATAAACGATGACAACATTCCCAGCAACATGGTGCCACTGTATATTCCAGTGTAGGGTGTCGACCCTAGTCTTGTTAGGAGGGGTGGAGGCATTTCCCACAGTGTATCCTCCGAAACCTGGAGTCATGGGAGGACGGTGTTAGCTCACGCTCACCTAGACGTGTGATGGTGACTGTCAATTTCCTGCTGGGGAAGCTTGGTCAAGATAGTGACACTTTCACTTATGGGTTCTATTTGGAGTTAGGTCAATATAGTTGACCCTCCAAGATAGTCCAGCAAAGGAAGGATAGGAATAGAACATGGAAGTAAGTTAGGGAGGAAGGATGAGTAGAAATAGTTGAGAGTGTATGGAGATTTTCCTTATGGTGGAATTTATTGTTTTTCCTTTTGAAAAGAAAATGTGTATATATGAATATTCATAATTACTTAACTAAATTACAAATTGTCTAAATAAACATTGTTGAGCTAGATTATTGTAATTAAGGGATTTCACAAACATTTTATTGGTCTATTAACTTTTATAAAATGAATAGTCTTGTTGATTGGATTGGATGCATACAAAAATTACTATTGAGGTGATAGTTATTGTTATTAGTACATGCACGAGACTTGTATGTACTAGCTACACATGCATTTCTTGCACATGTACACTAGTATGTATGAATTTTCTTGGCTAACTTACCGATAATGTTGGTTATTGGATATGAATGTGTGAACCATGTGTCTTTTCCCTTGTATCATAAAATACTTTTGGGACAAAGTTTCCTGAAGGGTGGGTGTATGTAACAACCCTAAGTAATTAATCAATTGTGAAGATTTAAATAATTGTTTAATGTATATTAGTTGAATTAATTAATTAACTAATTAATTGCCGTGGTTAAATATTTGTTGAATGTTTATTGGTTTAATTAATTAATTAATTAATTTCATGATTTAATATCTGTTTAATAAATTATTAATTATTATTCTGTATCAAAAGATCAACCCATTAATGAAAAGGGGATAAGGTGGTTGACACCTAATTGAGGGAGGGTAGTTGAGAATTAAATGAAGGAAGAAGGAGGTGAATGATGGGAGGGGAGGATAAGGCAAGGTGGGGAACATTATTTTGGGGGTATTGTATTACGGACTCTCTTTTGGAGGATCTGGTTGTGTGGTTTGGTGGAGGAGCTTGTTGTGGTTTTGTTGAGGAGCTTGTTGGAGGTCTGTCATAGGGGGCATTGGGGTTGCTTGGGATTTTGGGCTCAGAGGACCAGGAAATTGCAAGGGTTCCTAGAGGTAGGGAGTTGAAGAGGCTCTGTTCCTAGCTGGCTAGGAGGAAAAGATTCATTTTTCAGGCAGTTTCAGGCAATATGCAACAACATGAAAGAAAGGGACAAACTTCTTCTTCAAGAGGTATTTTTTCCAGTATTAATTTTATTCAAAATGAAAGTTATGATATGAATTTATGTATGGAAAATGTGTAATATGTTGTGTAATCTGTTTTGTGACTACTTTGGACTGTATAAAATGAGAATTTAATATTTAGCTAGTTAATTTTCTATAACTTCAACATAAATTAGTTAGATTTGTTGTAATGCAAACATAAATAGAAATTTGATGTCGTGTTCAAGAAAGGAAAAGTAATTTAGATTATAAATTTACCATTTAACTTTGAAGCATTAGTAAAGGGTGTTACAAAAACACAATGGACGCAATTATAATTTGATTATCATGACAAAACATTCAACATTTGAGGTATTATCAAGGTTCTTACATGTGCTGACCGCATGAAAGATATTGCTCGTTCGATTTGAGTGGCCACGGATCGACGACTCATGTTTTTTCATCCTTCGATTAACACCCCGCCACGGTTCTACAGAGAGGTTCAACAACAGTAATAAGGATGACAAACACTACTCTGTTTCTTTGACATCAGAAGATGATCCAACACCCATTCCCTCTTTTTCATCCTAGACATAAAAGCATGCATATCTTTTAAAAAAAGCCCAAACAATGGAATCTTTTTTTAAATACATGTACACCAAAATTATAGAATATTTAATTAAATAATTATATAACTGATCAATGTTTTTAAATATATGAAGGATGGAATGTTTAACTAGCATACCCCAAAGCGAGAAAGGGAATGATTGAAAAACACTAAGTAACATATGGTTTTATGATCATTATATTTAGTGAGAGAATATACAATGAAACAAGAGAATACGCATTGAAGCAAAGATAATATAGAGAATTTAATGGTTGAATAATTTTTTATAAGTATATATAAAAAAAAAGATGTTACATGTGTACATTTTTAATTCTAGATATCATTTAAAAAGTTATTTTTTACGAATCATAGTTGGATATGCAAATGAAATAAAAAACACGACAACTTTTATTATCATCACTAATTACTAGTAAATACAAAACCATGCCATTGAAGTCACTTGGAACTAATTTTACATTAATTATTTATAAGATAAATTATATATCTTCATAAAATAGGAAAAACCTAGATATTCATTGGGTTATCCTCTAATTACCATAGAAAATACTAAATTGGTGCATAAACCTATAGACATATGATACAAACAAAAATGATATGTGTGCTTGCTTCATGTAACTAAACATTACATGCATATAATTATGTTCAAAACATAGAAGAATCTACAACTTTGTGACCTCTGCTATGGCATAAGAGAATCCTAGGGGTAGAGTAGTGATATGAAATGAAAATTTTAACACATGTAGTATCTTCTTTTTAGGATGAGACATAGGTAGTATCTTCTCTTTTGGATGATATATAGATAGTATCTTTCATTTTTGCATAGAATTCATAGGAAAATGTAGGTGTAATGCACATTATTTTTATAGTTTTGATGTCTGACATTGCAGTGAAGGTGTGTCACTTAGTTTTTGGTTTTTAACACTCTATCATAACTAATAACTTGTCCCCTTTCCAAAAATCCCTCAAGAAATTTTCAATAGAATAGAAGACTAATACATTTTTTTTTTCCACGGGGAGATACATTGGAGGCTTCAAGAGAAGAAAATGAAATAAAACCAATGAAATAGATTTTTTGTAAAATGTGTTAATGCATTGAATTGACAAATTAATCACCATTTCCATGATTAAGGGTCTAAAATAAACTTTATTTATTCAATAGTATGATATTAGTTAATTTCCTCCAAATTCATGGTCCATGGATTAATTATTGAAATTGAAAATCATGTTAATAGATACTTGATTGAAGTTGAAATGTCTTATTAATATTCATATGACTATTGAATTTCAAATAAATCATTAACATTCACGAGAGGGAAAATTATGTGATTTATTGGACTAATAAAATTATATATGAAAATATATTTTTTCTCAGAGAGAACATTTATACTTTACTTTGAAATGATTAACATAATCTTCAATATAATTACTAATGATTCATTTTTTAGGGTTATCTCAAGCGATCATGAGCTACATGTAACATCTCTCCCTCAAAATTGGAGAGATCATTGGTTTGATTTTCTTGAAGGGATCAAACATTGTAATCAAGACCAATGGTTTACCCTATTTGCTCAAAGAATTTTCTATTGCTAATAATTTAGCAAGAAATTATTGATAAATAAAAATAAGTGGAAAACCCTAAAGGTCTATGTAATATCTAAGTCTTATGGTGCAAGTGTGATGTGAAATACAACATTATAAAATGTTCTCGTAAACCGAAATGAAAGTGAGTATTATTTATTTGACAATTGTGAATACCCGCAATAAAATATGAAGACAAGAGATACATATATCATTCTTAAAATAAACATCACATTGTTGTACTATGTTGATGTTTTTCATTGCCCTTGTAATGCAAAAGATAATCAATTAACAGGGGTGACAAATTGTCAATGAACTACTTTTAGAGGTTCAATAAGATTATTGGAGTGGTAATAGCAGTACAAGTAAGATTTAATAACAAATTAGCATCAATAATGCACCATATTAAACATAAATATGTTCTCCTTAGTGTTTTTGTTATACAAAACGGGTATAAGTGGACAGAAACCCCCAATTCTCAGTTATAATTCTAGATATTTTATGTTACATTATAAAATGTTCTCATAAAGCACAATGAAGGTGAGTGTTATTTCTAGACAATTGTGAATACCTGCAATAAAAGATGCATAGAGGTGGAGAACATATATCATCCTTCAATTAAAGATCACATTTTTGTAATATGTTATGTTCGTCATCACCCTTGTAATGTGAAAGCTAATAATTAACAAGGGGGACAAATTGCCAATGAAGTACTTATAGAGGGCCGATAAGACTTTTGGAGTGGTAATTGTAGTGAAAGTAATATTTAATAAAAAATTAGCATCAATAATGCACCATATTGAACATAAATATGTTTTCCTTACTATTGTTGTTATTTCATATAACACAAGCATAAGTTGAGGGAAACCCCCAATTCTCAATTATAATTTTAAATATTTGTTAAGCATGAAACATTACCGAGTAATTTCGTACACCTTTGTAGAGCTAAGTATGACTTGTTTTTTTTTTATGGTTTTGATAACTATTCCCTTTCCTCACTAAAATATTTCTTGCAATGTTTCTCTTATTGAGAAAACATTTATCAAATGGAAACATTCTAAAATTCTAAAATGGCATTTACTTATCATATATTGCAAGTACCCATGTAGTTGTAAGGTAAATCTTGTTTTTAACTCTATAGTGAAAGCCATTTTTTACACTATTCACTTCAAATTTTATGATATAGTATTTATATGTAGGAATAAATTGATATAAATTTCAGCATTGATGATTATGAGGAAGATATGAAGCAAGTAAAACAATTTTGTTTCCATTGAGCACTCACTATTTTCTACTAGGGTTAAATACTTTTCACTAAATAAATATGTTTATTGTAATCCCCATATGAATAAGATAACAGAAAAATAATTTGTTTATGTTCTCATTGTAATACTAGATTTCCTAGAGAGAGTGTAAATTTTAGAGGTATGGCCTTAACAAATGTGACTTATTTCAAGACACAAAAAATATGTTTCAATTAAATCAAGGAAAATGCATCAATCACTAATGTTCTTGAATATCAATTGCAATTTAGTACTAAGGAGACCACATTATAATATACCTTGAGAGATAAAACAACTTGATAAAAGTAAAAAAAAGTCCCATAATAATAAAACCTATTACTAATCATACTCCAAATTTAACATGAAATTTCTAAATATAATTTTTATATATAATGTATAATTCATTTAACATATATATTTATATTCAAATGATACATTCTTAATTTAAGACTTGTGTCTTATATCAATTGAATTTTATAATGATAATGATTGTTATTGAGATCAATTTTGTTTTATTAAACTTTTTAAAAAATGCTAAATAATTATTTGATTTTTAAAAAAAATTCATATTTAATATTTAAAAAAATGTCAAAATAAACTGATTTCTTTAAAAAAAATTATTACATAAAAACTAACTTTCCTACACTTGAAAAAGATAAAAATTAACTTTCTTAAATTTCAATAAATCTCAATTTGAAAAAAATATCACATTAATATAAATATTTTAAATTTAATATATTTAAAATTATAATTATAAATTACATAAAAATCAACAACAAAGTTTTTATGAAAATGTTTCAAAAGCAGTAAAAGTTATATGATAATATTTAAAATTTAAAATAATAAAAAAATATTCAAATCATGTTGCATAAAATACCTTTATTAATAGAAATTCAACTAACACCACCTAAACACTCAAAATATTGGATTCATTACCCATTGATAATGAATATTGTTTCTTGATAAAAATTTGTTTTGCTTGATATCTAACATAAAAATTTCTTACCACTACTACATTGTAGCATAAATATTTCTTATTACTATTATAATGTTCATTTGTTAATCTAAAATTTCTTTGTTTTGAGATTGAACTTCTTGGTCAAAATTTGTTTTACTTGATATCTAACATAAAGATTTCTTACCACTACTACAATCACTACTACAATTTAGCATAAATATTTCTTACCACTATTATAATGTCCATTTGTTAATCTAAAATTTCTTTGTTTTGAGATTGAACTTCTTGGTCCAAAATGAATCGTTTTGCTCAAACTCTAAGACAATCATTAATTGGTTCCCACTTAAGAATTTTTAAAACTTGAATGTGTCTTGTATCACTTTATATACCTGCGCATCTTCTTCAAATTCTATAAAATTTCATATCATTTGGCTGAATATTCAATTGACTTTCAGGTATCGGTGCAGTTTTATTGTTATTTTTAGAAGCAACATCAACTATTTGCAGATAATTGATATTGATTTCGACACCCATTCAACTTTTTTTTTATAACTTGTTACCAGTTGTTTATGTAAATGTTGTGACTTACACAATCTTATTTTATAGGGTGTTTTCACGTCCTCGCCATATGTTAAATTTTGTTTTTTTTCTCCCCAATAATACATGTATACAATTTTGCAAAAGGTACATGGCAAAAGGGACACATTCATTATTTTTATTAGTGTCAATTATAAGTAGTGGCCATTTTTATAAAAAGTAATACAATTATGGTAATTTTTTTTTTAATTCAAGTATTCCATTATTAATTTTCTTCTTGTAATATTTTATTTTATTTTTGTAATATGAATGAGATAAACTTAGATTCCATCATCTGTATTTGTTCAAATAGTAAGGATATTATAAGTTTTGTTAAATTTTTTTTTTATTAAATTTCCTTTTTTAGATGGATGTTATGAAATGCATTTTCATTGAAAAGTGGCCTTGTCATAATTTATTTGTCATTGATTTATAATGAAATGAAATTTTGTAAAATTTGGCCAATTGTTTACATGTTTAAGTAGAAACAAAGTTTTGAATGTAAATCAAATTTGGAGACTTTGTACTTATTTATGTTGGTGTGCAAAGAATTTGATTGGCAAATTGCTACGAACCACATAAACTTTCACATATATATGTACATATGTAAATTTTTATTTTTTTTATCTACATTATTTTTATCTCTCCATTACTTCATGGAAATAGAATAAATCCATTTTATTGCCAAGATTATCATATATTAAAATAAATCAATTTTTTGAAATACAAATTATTTTTGAAATATAAAAAATTGAAAAACAATTATAACTTGATCTTTTACTACATGATAAATCTAAAATTAAAATAATTATAAGTTTATTATAAAAATAGAATAAAATAAATAAAAATACAATTTTTTTTTATAGTTAACCAATCAAAATAAATCTAAAATTAAAATAAGTATAAGCTAATTAAAAAAATAAAATAAATAAAAATACAATAATTTTATATAGTTAACCAATCAAAATAAATCCAAAAGAACTCATCACCATGATGATGCTGCAATGGTGGCCTCATCAAGTCATATAATATATCTATCTTCTCATAATGTCAAATTATTCAATATGCTTATGTTACGCACCGGAAATGATTCATAATCGTGGAATGCGCCTTCAACTATTATAGTTTAGTGGTTGGTGATGTGTGCAATGGGTGGTTGATCTGAAATGATCTTTTAATGACTGTGGTTGAGCTATTAAGCATCTGTTTGTGAACCAATCAAGGAAGAATAATGAAAGAGGAAGAAGATATGAGAATATATCACAGCTATGAATGCATATACAGAACTGAAATGAAGCAATAAGAATATCAAACCATAACAAGAGAAGTGATAACGGAGTTCGACAATATCGCCTACATCTTTGGGCCTTTGCCTTAGTGGGTGAGGCTTCTTTATTTATGTTCAAAGATCAATAAGTACATTACAGCAGTGTCATAAGGCTACAAGAATATTCTGGTCTTGTTCTCCTAGATATCTAGTACCCAGCAGAAGAAACGACACTTAAAACGAATGACCGAAGCTCCCAGAAATGGCTCGCAAAGGTGCACTTCTGAACAACTTCCCTACATAGAAATGGCTTTGGCTTGGCTTTCCTTCAGCATAACTTTTCTTTGAATTTCCTTCCATGGCCTCAAGAAGGCCTGGTTTATATAGATATGAAGTTGGTTATAATTGCCCAACTTTCTTCCAAAATCTGGGCTCAAAAAGATCCCAATATCCCCAAAAATGGGCAAAATCCTCTAATTACAGGCCAAAATCAATTAAAAAACCCAAAAATATAACATAAAAAACAACATTTGAAAATATTTGGGGATAAGCACCCTGTTCTAGTGTGTTCCCCTTCAAATAAGGTCATACGCGCTTAATATGGCCAAGTGTCAGCCTAAAGGGCTGCACGCTGGCCTTTTCTCTGAAATCAAAGGTCATATGTTGCTTTGGCATAGGACCATGTCCCTTATGATGTGCCTTACCCGTGGTCCCAACCCCCTTACAAATGGTGGAAGGTGTCATAACCCCAAATCGAGGGCTAGTCCTTAGCATATGCATGAACAACCATATCTATCCGAGTCATATGGTAACTTCCACCAGAACCAGGGGCCAAGGGGGTATCCAAATCCACGTGGAGAGTTAGGCCTGGGTTTTATTGCCTGGTCTTATGGATAGGTTGTGGGGTTGGGGCGTAGCCCCAGTCCTTTTTGCGCCCATCCATTCCCTTAATAAATCCTAAGAGAAAAATATACCATACAGTTTACCAAGTAAATCCGATAGCACAATGGTATTCAACCCTTTGTTAAGGTGCTTTGCTTGGTGGAGAGGTTCGAGGTTCGATTCTTGCTAACTCCACAAAATTTTGCAATGATCCATGAACGAGTAACTAAGTGCCATGTGGGAGCCCACGTCTAGGCCACGTGGCAGTACAACCTTTTCCAAAAAAATTTCCACTTGTCAAAATGATATTCTCCCACGTGTCAACATACTATCCAGTGAGCAACACATGTCTGCCACGTGTCCACTGACCGTACTTGCTACTGTCTTCCACATGTCACCGTACGGTTGGGCCATGTGGCACCTGTCTGAGTGTGCCATGTGTCACTCTTCTAGTGGTGACATGTGTCACTTTCTAGATGGTCCAGGTCATCTGTACGATCTATGCCCACTATCACGCTGCCACATCAACGTTGACTTTTTGAATCTTGACATGTTTGACTTTTTGCCTGTTTGAAAAAATGGTCAAAGTGCGATAGCTCTTGCATACGGAGTCCGTTTGAGAAAGTAAATATATGGCTAGAATTAGCACGATGATTCAGTCGCAATGGAATTGGTTTCGTCTGATTCCGAGAGCTTTCATTTTTTAGCCTTTTCTAGACTTGGGAAGCCTCCTGGATTCGATTATGGATCAATAGTCATTTCCACCTTTTAATACCCTCACACTATCTTCACATACTAATTTTAATCATCTCAAATATCCCACCTTTACCCTCGACGTGCCACCCTCTCTCCATCAAATTTTGCGGCATTCATGTCTAGAAACGAGCATATAGAGATAAATGTTTTGTGGTTTGAGTCCAAATGATTTGTTAAATGGATCTCATAGAACTCTTTACCTGGTTTTCAAAATAAAGTACGAAAAACCCCAATATATTGAAACTCACAGCCATGGAAAGGGACTGAGAAAAGGAAAGAGATACGAAGATAAAATTCCCATTTTATCTACATTAGCATTTCATGGTTTTCTTTGCGAGCATTATAGGGGAATCTAATGACACAATAACTCCAGGGTTTGGGTGCTAGATTCATAATGAAGAAAACAACATAAGAATAATAGAAATAACTGAAGCAATCAAGAAACCATGATGAACAAAGATAAATAAATATTGGCAGAAAAGGCATACTCTATATTCATCAATGAGAAAATAATAATGTATATAGACGTACATATATAATAAAAATAACCCATAAATATACCATAATTGTCATGTAACTATATAACAATTAGGTAAACTAATGAACTATGATTAGAGTTTTAACATCCCCTGTTAATCATAAGTTCGCTATTTCTTGAAAAACTGCCACTACCTGGTAATCAGCAATATGTGAAGCGAATGTTCAGAGGGTTGGTTGAAGATGCTCTCTGAACTCTGAAAAAACAGGAGAAGCTAATGTCTTCTACTAAATTGGTTGTATTAGGGTGACCACAAAATCAATTGGTGGTTTCAGAATGACCACAAACCAAATGTCTAGCAGAAGATGATGTCTTCTACTAAATGGCATGGTTTTAAGTTGACCATAAACTAGCAGGATTTCAAGGCTAAAAAATATGAGAATGTAACAAGAATAATTTCATGTCTTCTGCTCAATTGTTGGTTTTAAGCTTACCACAAACTATCAAGAAAAATATGTTTAGGAACAAAACTGCATACCAGGAACTAGGTTACATACTTGATCATTTGTTCACAGGCTCTAAATCAAACTTGGAACCTCACTGAGAAATTTAATAAATTTCTCATCTGTGAGGGACAAGTGGTTCAAATTTCCTTGATCGTCATTCAAAAGTGGCCTCTATCATACACTATATCATCCAATCATAAAAAACATTCATGCCTGTCAACTGTAGAAATATCTCCAATCAAGTACGGTTGTACTTGTGTATAAATTTGTCGATAAGAATGCTCCAATAAATTGGCTTCCAAATGCCAAAGACAATTTCCTAACCATTAAAAACTAATATGTTTCTGCTTTCTCTTTTGACGCCTTACTGAAAGATGATTTGTCTTCCCAGAAAATCTGCATGGGTGAAGATCAAAATAGTTTGACTTATCATGGCCAAACCCGTGACAATGTTTTCACTGTACGGGTTCTTTATTCGATCGATTATCATGATCTAAAATATCTGTACCAACATCATCACCAAAAATATCATGTACATGTTCCTTACCAATATCCTCAAGCTCTGTCTTCTCATCTTCATTCAAAAAACCTCGACTCACAAAGCAAATAAGTTTTCTATAATTAGGAATATGAAAAAGGTTGTCAGCATCCTTTTCATATCCTAGTCCATATCGATTTCATTTAAAGCTTAATTCTTCACATGGTCAAACAATTCTAATTTCTTTGCCACATTTATCCACAACTTTTTCTGACATAGGGACTTCATCCAACTCATCTTCATGTTTATGACTGTTATCACTAGTCAATGGATCATCTTCATTATTTTCATCCTTGATGTCATTTTGGTTGTTGAAATCACATTGTTGGTGTCAAAGCAAACTTAACTCATTAGACAACAACTTGTTTTGAAGTTTAAACATGTCAACTTACTTGTGCGTTACTTGTAAACAAGTAATCACTGTAAGGAGAGTGCACTTGTTTATTGCAATTGTAGATTCCGTAGTTTAGTTAATTAATGTGTTCAATATTGTAAATATTTCTTCAATTCTTGTCATTATGCAAAATATGGAACAAAAATCACCAATAACTTAAACACACACAAAGATCCTAAAACCCCCTTATTCAATTTCGGGTACGTCTACAACTTAAACAATAACACCAAATACAATTTTGCAAATGCAATTTGTTGGACCCCTTATAACACATTTACAACCACCTTATAAGTTCATTATAACTTCCAAAAAAACTACTTATAAAACCTTCACAAAAAGTCTTCAAATAAATAACAAACCCTTAGAACTCTAATTACAAACAATTTTGTATTTGCAAGCATTCTTATGACTCCTTATGTTGAATTTTATTTTTGCTTGCTTTCTTTATCATACGGTTTGGTAAAATTTACCATGAAGCATCATCACCCAAACTAAATCACCCAAACTAAGGTATTGAAAATATGTAATTTAAAGTATCACCTCATAAAAATTAACTTTAAAATTAATTCCAAAGCTCGAGATTAACTTTAAAATTAGTTCCAACCTCTCTCACGTTATTTAATCATTAATAAAATAAATTGAAATTTGATGTGACTTTATAACCAGTCTTTTATTTAATCATTAATAAAATAAATTGAAATTTGATGTGACTTTATAACCAGTCTTTCCAAGATTTGAGTTTCTTGGAAGCTTGTCTTTTAGTAATCAAATTTAAATATAAAAAACTCACATTAAAGTGTTACTTCAAATTTTTGGTTGTGTAATTCATTTGTAGCCCATCATCGATTCAATACTCCACCAGCCTTGGACTCTAAATGGTTGGCACATGTTTTCTTCTTTATTTTAATTAGCGGGCAGCCAACCACACAGCACGAAACGACCAAATTCAAGCACGACTATAGTTTTAGTTTTCATATGTTTCTGAGGGCTAACCAATACTTCTCACTCAGATTGAATTCTATCGCAGGCAAGAAGAGGAGGCCGAATGCAAATCTCCCAACATATATATTGCTCGCAAAGATAACCCTGAATTTCGATCACAAATTTTCCACTGGAGATCTAGAAAATATTCCCACAAAGCATCTACAGGTATCCACATCCTCTTCCACATGGCGGTGACTCACTCTTTGACATTGCTTTGCCTCTCCTTAAATTTACGAAGACCACAATTCATCACAAGAAATCCCCATGGTACTTTAACTCTGTGCAATTACACACACAATCTTCGAAGTATCTGCACAATCTCCATCGATTTGAGGACTTGGTCTTCTAAATCCCTTACATATCATCTCACCCAAGATTAATATCAACATCCACACTCACCATTCGTTTATTATTGCGTATAGCGGTTTTACATGCCTCAATCAAATACAAGCATCCATCCATTTGATTGGATTCTCTATTTTTTCTAGCATACATTCGATACATGATTTCAAAAACTTAAGATTAATCACCCTCTAAGTCAATCCATCATACCTCTACAAACTGGAATTTCTGGAAGCGTACTGGAAAATGGGAAGGTATCTCCATGAACGACAAATTCGGGATGGCTTTTTAGAGCCAAATGGAATAGATAAATTGTACATCGACATCTGGTATGCCAAAATCCCTCTCAAAACCTACGTTTGGGTCAGTGCTTCCTAGACTCTGAAATTCATGGAATACGATCAGCTCCCGGTGGTTGACGCAGAAAGTTCCTGTTTAGGAGATGGGAAACTTCCAGGGCACGGATTCTCGGTGATGAATAGTGGTAATGGCTGTGTTTTGTGGGAGAGCTTCAATAATCCATTGGACACATGGCTTTTTCATCCGTATTCTTCGTCCATTCCAGGAAAAGCCTCATGTCATGGACAAATGGAAGTGTTTAATATGCTCTCATATGATGGAGAGATGGCAGTGTTCAATATGCTCTGATTCCCTAAGGACCTCCCTTTAAAAGAACGCCTTCGACGTAATTGAGTGCCCATATAACTAATTATCATTTTACCAAGGTTGAAAGAAGAAGATGCAATTACCTACCAACTAGTATTAAAATGCTCTGAAACACTCCCTAAAGAAATAAAATATCGTTCATCTATTTATATCCAAGTGAATACAACATGGACAACAACACATGAATGTGGAAAAGGAATTTTGAATTTCTCCAAAATATTATAACAGAGAAGGCATGTCTCTGAACAATACCTAGAATTATATCAATGTATAGTGTAGAAATTGGGGTGGCTGAAAATAATGATGATGAACTAATGTTAGAATAATGAAGACATGTCTAGAAACTTATTAAAATAGAATGTTGTTGTGAGTTTTTTTTATTAGTACGCAGATTGAGGTTGTAGGTTGTTTGAGATCCGATTAGATAGGAGTAAGATCTAATCCTCTCATAAATTATATATGTAATTGTTTTCTCTCCTTAATGCATGAAGTGTGAGTTCCGTCTCACTGGTGTGTGTTCTTCCATTTTTATTCATATGGTATCAGAGCTGAAGAGAAGTGAGCGGCAATGTGAGGGAGATGTGCGAAAGCCTGGAGTTTGGTGAGAGAGCCTCACAAACTATTGTGAGGCTGTGAGGAAGCTAAAGACGTTTGCCATCTCTACCATAATTTTCTTTTTTGTGTGCAGAGTTGAGTGTGTACGTTGCCTAGGAAATTAGATATTCCTTTTGTTTGTTGTCTCTTGGAGCGATTTCTCTTGCTACTAGTTCGTTGGTGGAGCTATCTGCTTATGTGTTGACTGTGTGGAGCTATTAGCTGTCTGTTAGAGTGATGATTGCGCTGTGATTTCTATCTTCGGTGCCTTTTGATTGTGCTATGATTGATTGTTGAGGCTTTATCACTGCAAGTGGAGCCACATTTACATCGATTTACACAAAATCGTGCAACCACCCTCTATATTCCAATGTGTTGAGGTTAGCGTGGAGTTTGTCATCGGAGCTGCAAAGAAAAAAGTTTTGTTCTGTGTTGCAATTCGCACCTGTGTGCGCCCCTATGTGTTGGAGTTGTTCCGTGCCCTCTCTAGCTACAAGCTAGTGCAATTGCTATTGTTGTTATCCTATGTGTTGTCTAGTCACTCCTGAGTGCACATTTGTCGCCTGAGAATTGCCTACGCTTTTGCCAATTTAAAATTGCTTGTTGTTGAGGAGGTTGTGCGAGAGGTAAAATCCAGTTTTTTATTTTATTTTATCCTGGCGAATAATCTTTGAATTATTTGTGGTAAAATATGACAAACCCTCTCACCAATTCATATTTAAATGAATCCACCAAGCTTGATGGAAAAAACTATGTTAACTGGAAGTTTAAGCTGACCACCATTCTCGAGGCATATAGCCTATGGACGATTGTCAAAGGTGATGAGCCCAAACCAATTGTTGCTGTCTCGATTCAAGATTGGGATAGGTGAGAGAAGAAAGAGAAAGTGTTGTTGTGCATGTCCGTGAAGGACAACATCATTCCTCATATAAGGGACTATAAGACTTCCAAAGAGACTTGGGACGTCTTGAAAGGTTTGTTCGAAAATTCTAATGCAAACTACATTTTATTTTTAAAGACTAAGCTACTATCTATTAAAATGGAAGCCAATGAAAGCATAAGCAATTTTGTTTCCATAATTAAAGATTTAAGTGATAAGCTAGGTGACATTGGTGAAAAAGTTTCTAGTAGCGATTTAGTAAATGTTGCTTTGAAGGGTTTAGTCCAAGACTATAAAGTCTTTATTTCAGCGCTCTTAGCTAGAGAAACACCTCCTACATTTCATGAATTGGTTGGGATTCTTCTTCAAGAGGAAGAGAGAATGAAGAATTTTGATCTGGATTCAAGTGGCTCAGATTTGGCATTGATTGCAAGAAGCAAAAGATCATACCATGGGACAGGAACAAAGGTCGGTTTCAAGCAAAGAAGAAAGGTATGACACATCCTGATTCTTATGTAAAGAGAAATATTGAATGTGATTATTGTGGAAAACCTGGACATCTCGCTAAAGATTGCTATAGAAGAAAGAATCATGAATCAAATTAGAGACATAGAAGGCATAATGGAAATTTTGTGAATAGAGACACTTCAGTTAATGATGGATTTAAAAATCTTAAATTGTTTATTTCTGAAGCTGGATTGTCTGTTGAAACCGATGATGAGACTTCTTGGTTCATAGATTCTGGTGCATCATATCATATGACTTGTAATAAATAATGGTATGATGAATATTATGAGAACACTGATGGCACACACATTTACCTAGGAGATAACAGATCACATAAGGTCAAAGGATATGGAGTAATAAGTGTGAACTTACCTAATGGACAATTGAGACAGATTCATAATGTGATGTATGTTCCTGGTATTAAAAAGAATTTGATATATGTTTCAACTATCACTAATAATAATCTAAAAGTGGAAATTGTTAAGTTGAGGTGTGTTGTGAAAGATGTCCATAATCACTACAAGGTGTTTCCATAGGTACTAGGGTTGTTGGATTGTATAAATTGGATGTGACGATGAAGCGTCATGTTCCATTGACATCCACAACAATGTCAACAGAAGAATTATGGCACCACAGGTATGGACACCTAAATTACAATGATTTGATGTTGTTACAACGAAAAACTATGGTAGAAGGTCTTCCTGCTATGAAGAATGATCAATTTCCATGTGAAGCATGTGCACTTCGTAAACAACATAGAGAGGAGTTTCATGTTCATACAGAGAAAAGACAAAGAGACACTCTTGAATTAATTTATACTCATGTATGCAGACCTATGCAAACTAGGTCACTTGGTGGTGCTTCCTACTTTCTTATTTTTGTTGATGATAGATATAGATATACATGGGTCTATTTCATAAGGAATAAAAGTGATGTATTTGAGTGCTTCAAAGAATTCAAAACTCTAACTAAAAAACAAACAGGAAAATGTATTAAAGTTCTCAAATCTGACCAGGGTGGTGAATATACATCAGGTGCATTTAAAAGTTACTGTAAATTTCATGGGATCCAACAACAGTTTATAGTACCTCATACAGTGCAGCAAAATGGTGTTTGTGAGAGGTGGAACGGAACACTGGTGGAGTGTTCTTGCAGTATGATTCAAGGTAAAAACATTTCTAATGGTTTTTGGGTAGAAGCCATTAACACTGTTGTTTATTTAAAGAATCGTAGTCCAACTAAGAAATTAGATTTCCAAACTCCTTTTGAAATTCTTTTTGGTTATAAACATGATGTCAGTCATTTAAGAGTAATTGGATCCACTTCCTTTGCACATATTCCAAAGGATGAGAGAAGGAAACCTAATGCAAAGTCAATCAAGTGTGTTTTTATTGGGTATTGTACTGATAAAAAAACATACAAATTGTTTGATCCT
This sequence comes from Picea mariana, assembly GCA_032191745.1. Classification (NCBI taxonomy): domain Eukaryota; kingdom Viridiplantae; phylum Streptophyta; class Pinopsida; order Pinales; family Pinaceae; genus Picea; species Picea mariana. The sequence continues at coordinate 117,901 of JASDQU010107250.1, read as the reverse complement.
AGTTCACATAAATTGTTTGCAAGTAGCGATGTGATGTTTCATGAGAATGCAGATAAAGTTGATAGACTGAATGGTGTATATTCTTGGCATAATGATAGTGATAAACATGTCAAAATAAACGCAATGGTTAAACTGGAACATGAACAGGTACAGGTACAGGTTCAAGAACAAAATGAAAGCAGTATGGACACTTCAAGCAGTCACGATACATCAAGTGGAGAAGAGTCACCACAGAGCAGAATATGACATGAAAGCAGTGAAGGACCAAGAAGGTCATCACGACAAACTCAGCCACGTATAAGGTATAGAGACTATGCATTGATGTCTCATGTTATGAATGTTGTAGAACTTGTAAACTATGATCAAGCTAAAGAACATGAAGTATGGAGAAATGCTGTGAATGATGAATATGATTCTCTTATGAAAAATCAAACATGGGAATTAGTTGAGCTGCCTGAAAACAAAGTCCCTATTGGAAGCAAATGGTTGTATAAATCTAAATTTAAAGCAGATGGTAGCATTGAAAAATATAAGACAAGATTAGTTGCAAAAGGATATTTACAAAAGAAGGGACTTGATTATGAAGATACTTTTGCACTAGTAGCTAAATTGAATACAATTAGAGTACTAATTGCCTTAGCTACAAAACATAATTGGAAGTTACACCAGTTTGATGTCAAATCTGCTTTTCTGAATGGTGATTTAAAAGAAGAGGTTTATTTGGTTCAACCTGAAGGGTTTGTCAAGTAGGGATGGCAACATCTAGTCTACAGGTTAAAGAAAACATTATATGGTTTGAAACAGGCACCGAGATCATGGTATGTAAAGATAGATACCTTATTTTATGAGAATGGGTTTGTGAAAAGCAAGAATGATCCTAATCTATATGTTAAGAAAGATGAAGAAGAAAATGTTGCTTTAATATCTTTATATGTGGATGATCTCATTATTACAGGTAGTGCATGTAAGTTAATTGAAGAGATTAAAATTCAGTTATCTCAAGGGTTTGAAATGAAAGACCTCGATGAATTGCATTACTGTCTAGGACTTGAGGTTTGGAGAGAGTCTGGTAAAACATTGATCATTCAAAGTAAGTACACAAAAGAAATTATTAAAAGGTTCAACATGAGTGAATGTAAAGCTATGTCAACTCCCTTAGAACATAATGCAAAGTTGTACAATGAATATGGATCTAAAGAGGTAGATGGCACCTTATATCATCAGTTGGTGGGAATTTGAACTACCTCACCACTACAAGGCCAGGCATTGCATACTCAGTCAACATCCTTAGTCAATTCATGGCTAAGCCTTCAAATAGTCATTGGAAGACTGCGAAGAAAGTTCTTTGATATCCGAAAGGAACTGTTAATTTTGGTGTTATCTATACTAATGACTATGATGTTGAGTTAACAGGTTACTCTAATTCAGACTGGGCCAGAAATCCTGATGACAGAAAATCAACTTTAGTATATGCATTCAACATAGGTACAAGGGTCGTGTCGTGGAGCAGTAAGAAACAACCAACTATTTCTTTATCGTCAATTGAAGCTGAGTACAAAGATGTATGCAATGCTACTTGTGAAATTGTTTGGTTAAGGAGAATTCTTGAAGATATTGGAAATAAACAAATGGGGCCAACTATTCTCAGATGTGACAATCAAAGTTCCATTAAACTAGCACACAACCCAATTTATCATGCCAGAACCAAGCATATTGAAATTCAACATCATTTTGTAAGATAAAAGATACATTCAAAGGAAATTGACTTGATCTATTGTAATACCACTGATAATGTGGATGACATCTTTACCAAGCCTCTTGGATATATGAACTTTGAAAAATGCAGGAAAGAGTTAGAAGTGATAGAAAATACATTTCTTCATTAAAGGGGGATGTTAGAATAATAAATACACACCTAACAACTTATTAAAATAGAATGTTGTTGTGAGTTTGTTTTATTAGTACGCAGATTGAGGTTGTAGGTTGTTTGGGATCCAATTAGATAGGAGTAAGATCTAATCCTCTCATAAACTATATATGTAATTGTTTTCTCTCCTTAATGCATGAAGTGTGAGCTCCGTCTCACTGTGGTGTGTTCCTCCGTTTTTATTCATAACTAAAACATATAAAAGTATCCATGAATTGTGTATACTTATCAATGTAAAATGCCACATACCCTCCTTATCTGGATTGTGCGTGCTTTAGGTCGATTGGACGCATACCCTATATTTGGAATTTGAAATCATAGTTAATCAAAGAAATCTAACTTGTTTGTATTATAAAATATATTTTCAAAAGATTGTATGCTATTAATTTTTGGGATTTATGAGAAAAAACGTTTTGTGTTTGGTGAGAAATGTCAATATTTTATTTCATACAAAAGGGAACTCCTATATATAAAACTACATTGTGGAGTTTGAAATATAGATTAAAAACTTTAATTTTAAATAAACAATATCTCTCGTATAGATTTAAAACTTTGGCAAATCAAATATATATCAATATTAACATTTTTATAAATCTTAATTTAAAAAAAATAAATGAATAATATATATTTGATGTAAATCAAATACATGTATATTAAACCTTTCACAAATAATAATTATAATGTTATATTTGTTAGGTAGCTAAAGCGTAGACTTAACAAGATTTTAATGGAAAAGAAAATAAAATTGAGATTAAGCCAGAACATCAATCACATAATTGATACAATAATTTATGTGGAAATTAGATCAGTATTCTTATTAATTCAGGGAGAATTACAATAGGAAATCACATACATACAAGCATCATCTCCTCACACACTGCACTCGAGAGTATTGTGTCTTGCTCACACACTGCACTACATATCTATGGGTATGCTCATATATATAACATTTATCACATAGTTATAGAAACTGATAATAAATAGATCACATGATTACACAACTTGTTCACTGTAACATTTTCAGCTATCTCCACCTTGACAATAATTTACTTGATATATCATGCCCTAATTTATTCATCACCTTTTTTGCAATCCAAGAGAAGCCAAACACCATAAAATCTCCACAACTTCTCTAACAATACTATTGCGTGAACATGTATGCATGATGCTCTCTTGTATGGACCATTCTGCCTCCATCGGTAACCTGTCTTAAAAACCGATGCACTTGTCCACTTTGATATGTTGGACTCTTAGTAAAATGCATAACACTTTGACCACCATAGAACACCCAATAGATCCTTGCATTACTGAGTAGATCCTTGCATTATTCCAAGACATAATTTAAGGTAGGTATCCTCTTATCCAAATCTCATGAATCATAACCACAAACTAAATTATTGCTACCACTATAGGTGATACCTGTTCTTTTGTGTTTGAATCACCCATCTCCATGATCCTCACCTAGTTTTTCCATGTTTCTAATGCCAACACATATTGCATGTGAAATCTTGACTATTTCCCATCATAATCAACAAACTTTCTACTAGAATATAATTCTTGAGACATATAACATTTTTCTTCTTCATGAGTTAGGACATAAACTTGAAGAAAACTTACAATGGAAAGCCAAAGGGATTTTACCGGTTTCACATTATTCATACTGAATTTCTTGAGTATCTTCACCACATACTTCTGTTGTGATAACCAATCTTACCATATTTATTGTCTTTGTGTATTTCCATGCCCAAGATTAATTTTTTTGCTCTCAGATCCTTCAGATCAAATGTCCTAACCAATTGATCCAACCTGTTGATCTCACACATGTTTTTTCCTAAAACAAGCATAACATTTAACGCCAAGATAATAAATATACCATAAACACAATGGTTATACTCACTTCTTGTAAAATTTGGCTCACCATGAATGAATCAAACATTTTGTACCATTTTCCTAGCATGCTTCTGGACATACAATGATTCCTTAGTTTGCAAAAAAATATTTTGTTGTGATTTTGAACTAACTGCTTTGGCTGTTCCATATACATGCGCTTATCCAAAAAACTCCAAGTAAAATAGTTTAAGCATCTAGCTGTACTAACACAACTAGTGCTAACACAACATGAATAGAAACGAGTTTTTAACATTTGGTGATATTTTTTTATGGGAATCAATACCTTCCCAATACCCTTCTACTACCAGTCATTCTTTGAAACTTTCATCTTTTACTATGTTTGATTTTATAAAAGGATATATATCAGGCATTGCATCTTTGTCCATGATGATTCTGTGGGAAGTAGGACCCCACACTCTGCATCCCTTAACATCATCACCATATCAAAGATATACCTGTTTGATCTAGGTCCTACTTATATTGCTAATAAAAAACATAAGCATCACAACTGAGTAATTTAACATTTGAGTAATTACCATATTACTTGTTCATACTTCTTCAACAATATTCTAATCTTTTGCAATCGATGGTGACCCTGTTACTAGATAGTGCAACCGCTTATGTCCACAACTATTGTTGCAACTTGGCATTACTGAACATACCTATTCGATCTCAGCTTCCTTGCAATACTTTCCAAGTTCCATGGATATGGACCTACCATCCTCATATATTCTCAAACACTTGATTGACCTACCAACACATAATCATTTCTATAGACCCACCTTTCTAACCTTGACACATTGCTTAACCTCAAACTTTGAATTCGAACAACTTTGACCAAATCCGACCAAACCAACCCAAGTGAACATTTTTCGCTCACCTCCATGGAATTCACACTAGAGTCTGAGTGCTCCACCTTAACATAAACATTTCCTTGACCAAATATGGACAAGTTTTCCAGGTAAGCCTTCACCGCTTACCTCCAGTCCCATTTACAATGGATTTCACAAGCCTTTTACAGTATTCATTACATGTAATCCATGGACACAATACGATGGGCTACCCAAAAACATGAACCCGAAAAATAACATGCTTTGAACTAAAAAACCGTATTTAAATCATTAACTCTTTCATTGAGTCAATGTTAACCCAACACACATGCCCCCCCACATATTCAATATACCTAAATATATTCTTATAATTTTCATAGGTGACATGATAAAACATGGCTACCTTACAAACGCATGCCCACTTACATGCAATCAATAATTTTTACAACTCCAAAGTAAATACATTTTTAATTTTCTTTTAATTTCAGGGTGACTCAACCATCACTGCCCCACAACTTCTATGTGAACACAGGTGGTGAAACACAACAGAAAGATAAAACTTTATCAACCACACCTAAACTTGAAGTTGTTGTAGCTAAATTTGCTTCTATTTTGGAGTCCTCTTTGAATGCTTGTTTTCTATTCCAACAATCCATCTTGAGATGTCCATATTTTCCACATAACCAATATTTTCCTTTACCCTTACTATATTTTCACTTACACCTGGATTTACATTTATGATCTTTCCCTCCTTCTATAGATTGACCTCTCACCACCATTACCTTTGTTGTGGAGGTTTATTTACTAGATCTTCTTTTCATTTCCTCAAACAACAGAGCTCCCACAACAATGTCATAATCAATGACAATTGTTGAACTGAATCACATAGATGTGACCAGATGATCCCAAGACTCAGGGAATGAACAGAGTAGCATAACTGCCTTGTCCTCATCTTCATACTTTACTTCCATACTATATAATTGACAAATCAAAGTATTGAAAACATTTAAGTGATCGACAATTTTTGTACCTTCTCTGATCCGTAATTTGTAAAACTTCCTCTTCAAGAAGATTCTATTTTTGAAGGAATTTGTCATATAGAGACTCTCTAGTCTGTTCCGCAAACCCATTGTTCTCTCCTCTCAAACGATGTTAAGCAAGACTTCATATGCTAGACACAAATGAATGATACTAAGAGGTATTGCATCAAAATCTTCACAATCCTCGGCTGTCATGTTTGTCGGTTTCTTTGAATTTCCCTTCAAATCCTTTTGGAATCCTTGTTGCACTATCAAATCATGCATCTTGAGCTTCCATAACTGAAAGTTATCCTGAAAACTGAATTTTTCCACCTCAAACATATAACTCTCCATCTTTACCAAAAAAACCATCCAAACCATTGTTTATAAAATAAAGCATTCATTTTATGAAAGAATATTCTTATATATTTCAAAGTTGAATAAAAAAGGTTTAATCCAAATATAAAAACGCCTTTTTAAAACAAAAATCCACCTTATTTATTTATAAACGGTGATCGTTTATAACTCCACCCAAAATGTGACATTTAATAAAATCGATCCCTCATATAATTTGTCTTATGTGTATAATAAGAAAAAACGTGACCTCTTCCACGTTACCCTTTATCATAAAAGGCC